>QKWP01000846.1:0-23389 GCA_003550325.1 Gigaspora rosea
AGCACCGCATATAATATTATACGTATCTAGTATTTACGAACTCTACGAATTGAGAATATTCAAAACTTAGTAGTATCGCATAGCTAAATAATATAAACATATAAAATTTGAAACTTAATAATAAATTTACCAACCGTTTCAATATTATAGACCTCAACAAACAATGCTACTGTTTCGAACAATCTTTCCATTACACAACCCTTTTTGCGATAAAAATAAAGTATTTAATACAAAGTATAAATATTAATCTGCCTCTATTAATAAAATTTTTAACCTGAAGCTAACGTACCATGATTTTACTCACTTAAAAACTATAAAATAATCAAAATACGAGTTAGTAAATAACTAATACAATATACGAGCAAAGACTTTTTTGAATAAGACCAGAGTATCGTATATAATGTTACATGCTGTAGTACTCATGAAATCTACAAATTGAGAATATTCAAAACTTAGATGGCTAAATAATACACAGATACAAAATTTGAAACTCAACAATAAATTTACTAACTGTTTCAATACTATGGACCTTAACAAACAATGCTATTGTTTTCGAATAATCTTTCCATTATACACCGGTAACCCTTTTTGTGATAAAAATTAAGGATTTAATATAAACCATAAATACTAATTAATAAAATTTTTAACCCGAAGCTAATGTACCACGATTTTACTCACTCAAATAAACTATAAAATAAAAAAAATACGAGTTAGCAAATAATTAATACAATACACGAGCAAAAAAACTTCAAAATCAGTAAAATAAAAAAAAAAAAAGTACAAAAATTTTATTTTATTAAATTGGCTATGCCACTGTAGATCATAACCGAATATTGTATGTATTACTACAAAAAAGAAAACTGCGAACATTTCGTTCGTTATTAAAGAAGCAAATCGGCGATTATCAAAGCATCCACACGAAAATCCGAAAGCAAAAAATTCGTAAAGCTAAAAATAAAGAGATCATATATACGATACATATGAAAATCTATTTATTTTTCTAAAATTAATCAAACTTGCGAAATTTTTTCATATAGACCGATAGCATAACAATAACGTAGTAGGTAGCAAGATCAAGAGCAAGAGCATAAGTATGAACAAGAGCTTGAGCAAAGGCAAGAGCAAAGAGCATAGACTATATACAATGCTATCAACTTTGCGATACAGTAAATATCCTTTTTAAGGTAGTTTTTCGTTAAATTCAGACAATGCATCTTACCTAATAAGCGCGGGAACCACCTTTAAGGAAAATAAACGTATCACAAAGTAGAAATCGCCATATAAGGGGCTTAAATAAGTGTTTTAAAAAAATATATTAATTTTATTACACTAAGTATAACAAGATAGAACAATTACTATAAATTCCCCAAAATAAGCAACTGTCTAAAATAAGCAACACGCTAATTTTTTCAAAAATCTCAAAAAATTTGTTAGCAGTTGCTAGTGTTCCGCACGGATCGGATTGGACAGATATTTTTTAGAGATCCGGTTCTGATTCGAAAACCGAATCGAATCCAAGTCAAGATTCAGATCCTAATAAGAAAGATCCGGATCTGGATTTGGATCTGATAATAGGTAATGCTTTTTTGTATAATCGCTTTTAATTATACGATATATTTTTTAATATGACGTATTTTTTTAAGAGCGTTAGTTTATGGCAACCTGTCGCCATGACAATCAAGAGCATTAATATATATATATTTTTTATTAAGTTTTTATTTATTTTTTTTATATTTATTTTTTATTAAGTTTTTTTATTTTTTATAAGTTTTTTATTTATTTTAATAATTTTTTTTTAGTAGGACAAAAACAACAAGAAAAACGACGAATAAAGCAGAAGAAAATGTGAATAAAGCAGAAAAAAACGACCAAGTTGCTAAAAAAACAACAAAAAACTTACTAAAGAACCCACTAAAAATCGACGAAGAATTTACTAGAAAATGACAAACTTACGTAAGAACACAAAAAGAATCTGCCAAAAATCAACGAAGGAACCTATGACGAACTTACTGAAGAATTCACCATAAAATGATGAAAAGCTTGCCAAAGAACTAGCCAAAAAACAGCAAACGGTTTGCTGAAAGAACCCCAAAAATGACAAACTTGCTAAAGAACCCACCGAAAAACGACAAGCCGAACTTATTAGAAGATCCACAGAAAGTATGCATAAGACACCAAAATACGAAGAACTTCAAAAGAAAAAAAAACTTTCTGAATTACCAAAAAATCAAAGAATTCACAGCCCAAACACGACTTCATGACAGCTTCAAGGCTCCAACGACAGCTCCAATGCCGATTTCGTTGAGAACTTTTAACGATAATTAAAAAAAATATTAGCTTTAGTATAAAAAAAAAAAAAAGAAGAAAAACTATCTAAAATTTATAACGTCCCTTTCTATTATAAATATTAATCGGTAGGTATTAGAAGGCTTAAAGGCTTAGAAAACTTTTAAGGCATAAAAACTTTTAAGGCATAAAAAACTTAGCAGTTTAGAAAACTTAAAAGGTTTAGAAAACTTAATTTTATAGAAGAAAAAAAAAAGCTTTCAAAGTTTACTTAATGGTTTAGAGATAAAAAACAAATTTGATGATTTAGAAGCTTTGTTTTAAATAATATAACTGATAAGCCAATCAGAATGAACGGATCCAAACGGATCTACTGGATCAGATCCCAATATGGATCCGGATTCAGTAGTACTTATAAATCGTGGATCCGGATCTAATCTGTACACCGAATTCAGATCGGATCTGGGTCCTCGGATCAGATCTGCAAAACACTAGCAGTTGCTATATATAAAAGACTAAATTTTACTAAGTAAACTTCAAAAATATGATTAAGTAAACTTGTTTAGGACATCAAAAGACATTTATAGTAAAATTTTCATATCATTTGAACTACTTTTTATTAGTATATTTTTTAATTTTTCAAAACAAATATTATAAAATGCACTTATGATATTTTACTACCATAGGTAAATTAGATTTGCAAATCTGTATAACAAAAACAAAACATAATTTTTTATAAAACAAAAACTAAATTTTAATTACTTTAGAGTTAGGGCACTGATATTTATTAGCGCTTAGAAATAATTGCTAGCGTTTAGTGTTATTTTGAAATTACTTTTTAGGGGTAATTCTGTTTGAATTGGCGATAGTTTTGGTAATTGATTTTTTTTTGAATGGCTTTTTTTGGGGGTCGTTTAAAGCAGGGTGCAATCACGTGATATGGCGCCAATCAACTTGTTTGTTTTGATCAACCCGAATCAGCCCGACAAAGAAACAAAGAAGAAAAAAAGTGAAAAACCGCAAAAATACAAGAAACGAGTGTCAAAACCTACCTTGGGACATTAACAAAAAATGTCGGGAAGGCAATTTTACTATAACACTATCCCTAACTCTAACCGCTGACTAACTGCTGACTAACCTTTACCCTAACTTTAATTAAAAAGTCAAAATCATATGACTGCACCCTGCTTTAAACGACCCCTTTTTTTGGTAATTTTTGGTTTCACAAATTTCAACCGATTGGTTGATACTCTATATTTCTTTCTCGCGCATACTCAAGAGCAGAGCATTGCGATACGATAGCTCAAGTGCGAGAGAGCTCAAGCACGCTCATGTTTTTTCGCTTGTCGAATGATGGTTGTATATATAATAAAAAAATTACAAATGATGATTTAAAAAGTAAATTCATGATACTGAATGCATAAATGAAATACTGTATTGCATAACTTCATTACCAAAACAGAAAAACAATCGCCTTACCTTATCGGGCAGAAAATTGATATGATAATCGAAGTATAGACTAAAATGTAATCAATTCATGTGTGCTATTTTTGATTAACATTTTTTAAATTTGGACTATGAGATTCCTGAATAAAGAAAAAAGTAAAATCATTATTAAACTAAAAATAACATCAAAAATCCATAATTAAGGGGTTTTAGAATTAAAATTCGTAAATCATCCTCATGATAAGGCAGAGTTGGGGATAACAGTGCCAAATAACCCTTTTTAAGTTATAGCATTTTTGCTCTGCGATGCACTTATATAATTTTTGTTCATATGTGTGCAAATCGTAAAAAGGCTAAGTATATTTATACATTTGTATGTCCTGTAATCGATTTTTTTCTCATGAATTTTATTTTAAAACTACATTCATTCAAGGTCAACAGATCGAAAAGGGAGCTAAGCAAGAATGCCCCGGTGTGGATAGCAGTGAGAAAAAACCGGTTCAATCACATTCCAAATTGAGGAAGATGCAGGGAGGAAGATAAGTAATTAATAAATTGCCTAATAGGGACGTTTTACATAAAACTAATATAATCCTTAATAGGTATAAAATGCACGGAAGGCAGACAATGGCAACTATAATAAGAAACCAAATTCGTACCCGACCATCCCTATCCCACTAAATCCTGCTATTTTGCAACCATGTGTATACACAGCCGGCCTGCGTTATGTAGGTAGGAAACTATCGGCTAATCTTAAACATCAATCTAAAGCAGCAATAGCTTAACTACAAAACTCCTGGTCGACAGCCGTTTCACATATGCAGGTGAGAAGCCACTGGCTGACCATAAATAGCTAGATTTATTATACATCGAATGCACTGATGTATGCCGTGTATTGTGCTGAAACAAGCTAATACAGTAATAAAGTTCAGTATCCAGCATTATATGCTAGTGTGCTTCCAAATAAGACATAAATACGGGATTTTTTCATATATGTTAGCATGACTCCCGCATGATATCCGTAAATGTAGTTATGAAAAAAATTTTAAAAAAAATTTGGCCTAACCAGTTCATTTCTGGCATATCCCTGATTAGTTATTTTTTTGATCTGTTGACTTCTTCTGTCAACTGGCAAAAAAAAAAAAGATCTGTAACAGAATCTTTTATATAAATTATGATAATTTCAAAGTAAACAAACTCATCCCAAGACATGATTTTAATCATTTGGATGATTAAATTATCATATTTTTGTAATCAATCTAGAATTATGATAAACCATCATGGTGAGTAATGAAGTTTATTTTTTTTACTTTAACGATGATTTTCAAGAGAATGTATGTAATTAACCGTAATTATTTATTCATTCAATAAATTACTAGGGTAAGTATGAAGTTTAATTCTGTTCACTTTAACGATTGTGTTTCAGAACATTGAATTATTAACCGTAATCATTTAATAAAATTATTAGAATGAGTATTATGTTTAATTCAGTTCACTTTAATGATTGTGTTTCAATAAATCATCAGAACAAGTATGAAATTTAATTCTGTTCATATTGATGATTGTGATTCAAGATGATGTATGTTTAATCATAATTTATTTAATCATTAATAAATTATGAGAGTGAGTATGAAGTATAATTCTTTCCACTTTAACGATAGTGTTTCAAGAGATTGTATATACAATTAACCATAATTATACTAGCATGAGTATCAAACTTAATTCTATCCACCTTAATGATTATGTTTCAAGAGAATTTATGATTAACCATAATCATTTAATTGTTCAATAAATTACTAGGATGAGTTTTAATGATTTTGAGGATAATGTATTAATCGTAAATTACTAGTGTGAGTATGAAGTTTAATTCTGTTCACTTTAACAATCATTTTTCAAGACAATGTATAATTAACTGTAGTCATGTTTTCATTAAATAATCATTAGCATAATTATAAAGCTTGATTTTGTTCACTTTAATGATTGTGTTTCAAGACAATGTACAATTACTGTAATCATTTAGTTGTTCAATAAATCATTAGATGAGTATTAACTGTAATCATTTGTCGTAGTTTGCAAATTTGCAGATTGCTGCATACCCATACAATCACCTGATTGTTGTTCGATTGCGTGATTGAAAAGATTGTAAAAGATTGTAAAATGTGTTTTTTGGCTATATCTATGCTCACTAAAACTTATTGCAGAATTGCGCAATTGGACAACAATTAGGTAATTGTTCAAGTGATTGTAGTAATTGTATGGGTACGCATCGATCTACAAATTTAATCAAAAAACATCAATTTGCAAACTGTGATAATTGTTCAATAAATTACCATTGTGAGTATAAAGTTTAATTATTTTCACTTTAACAATTGTGTTTCATATCAATGTATAATTAATTACAATCATTTAATTATTTAATAAATTACCATGCATTAATTTAAATTGACTACCAGTTTAATCCTTTAACCCCATGCTGAAGGCACGGGCTAATATGCTAATATTTTTATAAATAAAGACATATTTATTATCAAATAAGTGATGTACAAATATTATTTAAATTAAAATTTGAATACACTTATTTATATAATATTCCTTATTATATACATATCAATTTATGCTTAACATGTCTAAAATTTCAAATTGACAACATCAAATTAAACAAATAAGGGTTTCAATTAAAATTTACAAATCTTATTTTGATAAAATAAGATGATGTGCAAATATTTATTTTTTAATTAAAATTCGAATACTTATTTATAAATTATTTTATTGTTAATCGATATTACTTCTAATATTGTTTTATGCTTAACATCTAAAATTTCACATCGACAATATCAAATTAAACAAATAAATAATCTTCTATAATGAATACTCAACTAGGACTAATAAGGCTATAACTAAAGTTCTGAATAAAGTAATTGATGAACTATTGGAATTAATACAAGCTATGGAACTAGATCGATATCTTACTATACGTAAAAAAACAATTAAATCTAACAATTTTTCAAGTTCTTTTGCTTAATTATAATAATTTGCTTGAAAGTTCTTATTGGAAGCATATAAATATATAAATAACTTAAGTAATATTTGTTAAGCTATATAAAAACAAAAATCTAAGCAAAAGTTTAATAAGTTATATAAAAATATTTTTAGTAAAACTTTATTAAGTTATATAAAAAAATAATTTAAGCAAATATTTAATAAGTAATCTTAAAAATAATTTAATAAGCTATATAAAAGAATAATTTAAGCAAAGATTTAATTAGTAATTTGAACAAAAGTTTAGTAAACAATTTTGAGCAAAGCTTAGTAAATAATTTGAGCTAAGATTTAGTTAGCTATATAGAAAAATAACTTAACTGAAGGTTTAATAAATAGTTTGAGCAAAAGTTCAGCAAGGTGATATAAAAAACAATTTAAGTGTGATTTAATAAGTAATTTGAGCAAAGGTTTGGCAGTTAATTTGAGCAAATATTCAGTAAGCAATTTGAGCAAAATTTTTGTAGTAATTTGAGCGAAGGTTCAGTATGTTATATAAAAAACAACTTGAGCAAAGGTTTAATAAGTAATTTGAGCAAAGATTCAATATGTAATTTTTGAGCAAAAGTTCAGTATATGATTTGAGTGAAAGTTTTATTATTTACACTTTTATTAGTAAATACAAAAAAAATATAGTAAAATTCAGAAAAGTAAATAAATAAAAAATAATTTTTGTTAAAAATTTAACTAATAGAAATTTATATCTATTATTATAGGAAATAAAAAAAGAAGAATAATAAAATAGAAATAACACTAGAAAACAGATAAAAACAAAATCAAGAACTTTCAATTTTCAAGTATAAGCTTATTACCTCTAATAAAATCTTAGAACAGATAGCCTTAACTTACAAAAAAAATATATTCCTCTCTCTTTATAATCACCTCCCATATAATCACACCAAATAAAAGCCTCTTTCTAATTATTCCTCTATTTGAGTCCAATTACTATTTAATATATAATTACAAACCTCTATATAAGCACACCTCTTTATAAGCACATTTTACAATTTTGCTCTTTATTTGTATTTATTAATAATCCCAACAATTAAAATAACACTTTGAGCAGCAACTTCAAACCAAAAAACAAACCAAAAAAATAATACAAATATACTATATTTGCAACTTTACTACATTTCTTTATTCTATACTACCAGATATTAATTACAAATTTCAAAATTAACAGATATTAAGATATACCAACTACTTAAGACTAGATTACAACTCTAATATTACTAATATGAAAACTATTAAACCAAAATTTATTATGCTTCAAAAGTGTAAAGGTCCATTACACAATAAAATTATCCTAAATCTACTCTATACAACTAGATTCTAAAACTTTAATTTAGACATTAAACATTTTGAGATAATAATACTATGCAAATAAGCTAAAAAAAAACAAACTCCCTGCGCATGAGCAGGCGCATAACTTGTTACCTAATATCCATTTACTATAGGGCTTACCCCCACCCCCAGGTAAGATCTATAAATAGAATTTTAGCCAATCAAATTTTCAGTGCCCTTAGGCATTAGTATATATAAAATTTAGCAAGAAATTTTTTTATTAGAGTTCCAAAGGTGGTTTTATAAGCTAAATTTTAAAATATAAAAAAATAAACAAAAAACAAAATTTTATATTACACCTAATCTTAAATTTTTATTGGCTATTCCAATAGTTTTGTGTAATATGTATAAAACACTATAGATGCGTTTTAGTAAAACTCTTTCAAAAAATTCAACAATTTGAAAATAAGCAACCCTATATTTTTTTGTGTAATTTTTGGCCCAAAAAGGTTGCTTATTTTGGGGAATATATGGTATTTTAAATGCCTCGATAATATTCTCAAAAATAAGCATAGATTAAAAGTAAATTATTTTAATTTTAAAATTATATTGTATATATAGCATATATAGTATTTTTTTTTTAGACTTTCATTACCAAGCATAATACAGTCTCAGATAATAATTTGAAGCTTTTAGCAAATATCAAAATTGTTATTAATTGGAATTCTTTTTGAAAGTCTTTTATTACATTGCATAATATACTTTATTCTTTTTGTAGTGCATTTAATCTTAATACAATGTGATAAGGCCTATTTTTATAATGTTTTATATACTTTTGACTTTTTATACAAATATTTAAAGAACTTAAATTATCTCAATTCTAAACAAAAATAATCACAAAGCTTAAAAAAAAATGGGCCACTTGGAAACAACTATTACTTATTCTTTTTTTTTTTTATTTTTTATATTGATTAACCTATTTTAATCAAACTCAACTATATATTAATTTTATATATTTGGAAGCATGGTTATCATATTATTACAAAGTCTGGTTTAATACTGATCCAGACTGTCTACTTTATGAACTTGAACTTTACAAACAACAAAATTACTCTTTTAGTAAAAAACTTTTAACCAATTTAAAGGAGATATTATTCTTTAGTAGTTATACAATTTAGGTACTGTACCAGAGTTGAGTCAGGGTTCCTCAAAGTTGAATCAAATCAAATATTAGGTATATTTGAATTTGATTGAATTGAATAAGCTCTTGATTTAAATTTGATTTGATTAAATCAAATTAAATCAAATTTATTTGTAATTTTTAATTAATTATTTTTGAATCAAATTGAATATTTTGTCAATTTGAATTTGATTTAATTTGAAATTTCTGTATTTGAATTTAATTTGAAATCAAATATTTGATTGAATTAAATCAAATCAAGTTGTAAAACCCTAATACTATATACCAACTATTTGGCATATGTATTACTATTGCATTAGTAGAAAGACTTTTTTTATAATAGTTTTTTGCATTCACTATTGCGAAGTAAAGGTTTTATTTTTAAAGCTATAAATTCAAGTAAATGCCTATTTCTATCATAGTTTTTGCTATTTCTACTATGGTTATACAAAAGTTTCTATTTTGGATTTTAATATAATATTATATTATAATTTTAATTATTTTCAATTAACCCAACTTGATTAGGTTACCAAAATAAGACTTGTATAATATTACACAACATTAGTGGTATATAACCAAAATTTATTTTTGTAAAAACAATGCACTGGGCCTTTGTGTAATGTAAGTGCATATGTTGTATAACTAGTATATATACTGTGGTTGGATGTTGCTAACAGATATTGCTACTACTATAGATGCTAGTGAAATTAAATCAGAGTAGTGAAATGATTTCACCATTTTACCAATCACCAATCGGTAATGGTAAAACTGGTGTAACTGGTGAATTTGTGTAATTGGTGAATTGGTGAAATGGTGAATTGGTGAATTGGTAAATTGGTGGAATGGTGAAACAGTGGAGTGGTGGAATGGTGAATTTTCAGAGTCGAATTATTTCAGCCTGGAATTCGGTTAGGTTTTTGTTCAAGTTTTTACATTTTATGTTTTTACAGGCACATTTTGAGGTCAGAACTATTAACCGTTTATAGAACTGAGCAAATTCACCAATTCACCATTTTACCCAATTCACTGTTTCACCAATTCACCAATTCACCAATTCACCATTTCACCAATTCAATTCACCGTTTCACCAATTCAACAATTCACCAATTCACCAATTTCACTAATTCACCAATTCACCAATTTCACCAATTCACCAAAATAAAATTTTGGTGTAATTCTGGTGAAACTATTTCACCATTTCACCTGGTGAAATGGTTTAATTTCACCAGCATCTATAGCCACTACGCTTTGAACAATTAGTTTTTAGGGCTAAAGCTAGGTTACCAAAATAAGACTTGTGTAATATTATATGATATTAGCAGCATGTAACCAAAAATTATTTTTGCAAAAACAATGCACTAGGTCTTTGTATAACATAAATGCATATATTGTGTAACTAGTATATGTACTATAATTGGATATTGTTTTTAGAGTTAGGGTTAGAGTTAACTTAGTATTAGAGTTAAAATTAGGTTTATTATTTGGAATTCTAAAAATAGAAAATCTTGTATAACTATAGTGGAAATAGCAAAATACAATGGTGGGAATAGTAGCCCCAAACATAATTATATTAATTTTTTTTATAGAATAAAAAAGTAGTTGCAATGAATTAACTTTATGCAAAAATTTTTACATGTTTATAAAAAAAAATCTGATTCAAACTATATTTGATCAAACTACTTTTTTTTTACTTTAATTTTTTTTAATTCATCTTGATTGCTTTTACTTCAATTGTTTTTTATCTCAATTGCTTTTATTTTGATTATTTTGATTTTGACTGTTTCAACTCCAACTGCTTTTATTCCAATTGCTTCTACTTTAACAGCTTCTACCCTAACTACTTCTTCTCTAACTGCTTCTACTCCAACTGCTTCTTTTTTAGAGCAGTGTCATTAATCACCTGATTATTTTTTATCAAAGGCCTACCTCTCCCTCTTTCTTAATATATATATAGTCAGGTTTTTATATATAATTTCAACTTTTTTTACCTCCTCCCCTCCCTAAAAAATCATCTGATTTTTGTTACTCCCCTTATTGTATGATCAAGAACAAGAATCTAAAAAGGTTATTGATGATAGTATAAAAGATAGTATTATTTCAAAGACCAATTTTGATACTATTATTAATAAATAAAAAGAATTATTAATTAATGAAAATTTGAAGAAGAAACAGATGATTTTGATACAGAAATAGAATTTCTTAATTTAGAAATATACCTTAGAGCAGTGTCATTAATCACCTGATTATTTTTTATCAGAGGCCTACCCCCTCCCTCTTCCTCAATATATAAATAGTCAGGTTCTTATATATAATTTCAACTTTTTTTACCCCCTCCCCCCCTAAAAAATCATCTGATTTTTGTTACTCCTCTTACTGAAAATCAAACTACCAAGTGAAAGTTGTATGATTTGTTTTCATATAATTTACCTTTTCTTATTGATAGTATTTAAATTATACATATAAAGTTTTATAAATATACCGTATATTCCCGAAAATAAGCTACTCCGAAAATAAGCTACCTCTTTGATTTTTTTCAAAAATCTCAAAAAACGCGTTGGTAGTTGCTACATATAAAACTTTTTTCTACTAAGTAAACTTCAAAAGTTCGATTAAGTAAAGTTGTTCAGCGTATCAAAATACACTTATAATAAAAATTTGGTGTCATTTGGACAACTTTTTATTAGTACGTTTTTCAATTTTTCAAAAAAGTCTATATGCTGAAAATAAGCTATCCCATGTTTTTTCGTATAATTTTTGGCCCAAAAAAGGTACGGTGGATTTCACCTAAAGCCAACATATTTTATATATAGGCACCAATTTTTTAGCTGCAGTGTAACCTAATTATCCAATAAAAATGCAGAAAAACTTAATACAATTTTAAATTTAATTAATAGAGATTTGCTATTTATCGCCGCCGGCGATTATCACCGGAATCACGTGACTACAATTGGCCAATAGTATGTTAGATAAATTAAATATATATATATTTATTTATTTATTATTGTTGACTAAATTAACATAACACAATGGCTTAATAGATGATAATTCCAATACAAGACAAGCATTACTTTAATAAATCACAATAGTAAGTGCAGAGATCGAATTTTTTACAGCAAATCAATCCAACACTAAACTAACATAACCTTATCTAAATTACACATGTCGCTATAGATCGCACGTACAGTAACCAAATATCTTACAATAAATCACTATACAAACCACGAAAATTCACACATAAAACTGACATAACTCTATCTGAATCACAAGTCAGCGCAGCAATCAAAACTTTATAGTAAAACAATCCAACACAAAACTAGAATAAACTTAACTAAATAACCAATGTCACTATTAAACCTAAGTAAAATACCCGAATTTCTTACAAGTAATAACTATACAATCAAATCAATCCAAAACAAAATTCACATATTACTATGAATCGTAGGTATCGTAGCCAAATTTATTACAGTTAATCACTAAACAATTCAGATAGTTTCAATGCAAACTAATCTAGCTCAATCTGAATCTTCATAAATATTGTAGCCGAATTTCATTACAATACAATTCACAATAATTCAGATGTAAACTGATATAACCCTATATGAATCACAATAGTTAGTAAGTGCAGCAATTGAATTACTTATATTAAATCAATCCAACAAATTTAACATAACCTTACCTGTTATCTAAATCACTCATGTAAGTAATCGAATTTTTATGGGTAATCACTGTACGACTTACAATAGCTTCAATGCAAGGCTAATCTAACCCTAACTAGCAATCAAATTTTTTATAGCAAATAAATCCAACCCAAAACTAATATAACCTTACTTAAATTACTTATGTCACTATGGATCATAAGTACAGTAACCGAATTTATTGTACGGGTCTTATGTGACAACTCATGCTTTTTACATTTGGTTATTGCACGGAATTGTTACGTTAGATACCGTGCAATAAAATAGTTATTATATGGGTATGTGGAATAACCCGTTACATGCACGGGTTCATATTTAAATCCCGTGCCTTCGGCATGGAATATGAACCCGTGTGTAACTGGGTTATTCACTACAACCCATACAATAACTATAATTTCTTACAGTTAATCACCATACTATTCACGATAATTCCAATGCAAAACTGATATAACATCACCTATTTCACTATAGGTCATAAGTATTGTAGCCTAATTAACAATCGAATTTTTTACAGCAAATCAATCCAACACAAAATTAACATAACTTACCTAAAAAAACCCCTATGTTTGTAAGTTGTAACTGAATTCTTACAGTTAATCACTATACAATTCCAATACAAACCTAACATTGTGTTACCTAAATCACGCAGCAAACAAATCAATGAAACGATATCAGCAAGCAAAAACGCCAAGTGATAGTACGGGCTAGCAAACGTCAAAAGCAGCAAAGTGATAGCGCTGGAAAAAAAAACAAAGCAATGACATAAGTCAGCAAACAAACAACAAAGCAAAATACAGACAAAACAGTAAGGTAAAAAATAGTAACTGACGACACCAGCGAAGGAATAATAAACAATTATGCCAGTAAATGATGACGTGAAGACACATCAAAAAGCAATAACACCAACGGCAAACAACGATGTTTATAGTGACTATTAGTTAAAAAAAAAAAGAAGCAAATAATGTAAACAAAAAAAAAGACTTATATATGTCGATCGGTATAACCGGGCCAATACAAAAAAAACTTATATATGTTGATCGGTGTAACTGGGGCAATACCGGTGTTAATCGCCGACGGTGATATGTAGTAATTCTGTAATTAATAACATTTAAAATTTTGTTAATAAATTCAAATTTTGTTATGTTTTTATATATATAAACGCCAAAATTTTTGAATCTTATATAAATCATATATAAATTTAAATTAATATAATGGTTTAAAAATAAAAGATATTTAAAAAATTTATTGATAATTTAATAATTTAAACAATAAGCTATTAAATTATCAAAAAATTTTTTAAATATCTTTTTTTTTTAAAGAGTTATAACAATTTAAAAATTTTTATAATTAAAAGGTGATGGCTTTAGGTGAATTCCACTATAGCTTATTTTCGGGAATATATGGTAATAAAATTTATTGTAAGAAATTGAATACTATATATATATTAAAGGGGGTTACTATTTTTACCATGGTATTTTGCTATTTCTATCATAGTTATACAAGATTTTCTATTTTTAGAAATTAAAATAATATATGCACTTATAGCATGTGGACATTCGATTTGATTGGCTTAAAGATCACTGGGTTACACAATATAAAAAAATTTTTTAAAGTAACCCTTACTATAAAAATCACATTGTCAATTGACAATTTTACATATTAAAATTTTTTTTAAACCATATAATAGTATTTTTCAACTCTTCGTACGTCTTCTGTAAAAAAAAACAAATACAGTAATATGGTATGTAAAAATGAGTTAATTAGCTATTAATCATTATTGACTGTTTTATAAACTTATTTATACTAGCAAAAAAATACAATAGCCTAAAGTTATAGTACCGTGGGCATGAATCACAAAGATTTAATAGATATAGCCTTTTAGCTTTAAAACTATTCTTTGAGTTTTCGTACATTTAATACAACACCGTATTAGGAAATGCATTAGCACCAAGGGTGAATATCTTTATATCATAAGTTGTTAAATTCAAGAGCGTCTACCTTTCTTTAAAGGTTTGATTATTTATTATTTTTTTTTAGTATATGCATTATCTTATAAAATTAAATATTAAAATATTTATATTAAGGGTGTAGTGACTTAGAGAAGTTGTTAAGTTGTCTCCCCCAAGTGGCAGGTCTGGAGTTCAAATCCCACTGGGGACGGTTTAGAAAAATAGGCCTGTGTACCAGTAACATTTATTCAACGATCGGTTGGGTACATTACCTGTAGTCCTTGGTTATTATCTCGAATGGGAGCTTTCGGGCGAAGTGGTGTCTCATGACACAGACAAATCCAAGGAACCGGAATAATTGAAACCCGTTTGGCAAGACCCGAGTAAGAAGGTACAGTCAACCCTCTATAAATGCAATTCATAGGGACAAGCCTACAACATGCATTTAGGGAGGTTTGCATTTAGAGTGAGCCAATTAAATTGCAGCTTTAAAATTTTGATCATCAAGTTTGTGTAACTTCCACCAAAACTGTATAACCTATATTAAATACTAAAATTTGATTGGTTACGTGCATTTAGGGAGGTTAGTGTGATATAAAAAGTTATTCAAGAGAACCTGCATTTACAGAATATAGAACATGCATTTAGCACTAATAACATCTTACGGAATAGGAAAAAACGTGCATTTAGGGAGGTATTGCATTTATGGAGGTTGCATTTATGGAGGTCTGACTGTAGTGAAGATCTTCAACGATACTGTGGATACCGAAATTTGAGCCCGAAGAACTGAACGAACACCCCGGGGCAAGTGGGGCACACCAACCTGGTTACCGGAGACGTACCGGAGAAAAAGATCCTATGCTGTGAAATTAGTAACCAAGGGAAGTAAACCAAAAAGGTACCTAAAGCCAAGGTACAATGACCCATCTGGGCTAACTGGTTTGGTAGTTTGGGAGGGATCAGCTATAGGACTGGTTGATGTAGATATCGGGATCAGAATGAACATTATAAGGGCATGGATACTATACGATTCAATAGTTTGCCCTGACTGCTAGTAGTGGTTTTTGGCCATTGCGAAGGTATTCAAAGCCTAATCTAGAAATGTGTGTGACATAGAAAGATTAGGGGTATGTACTACACCCTTTTTAGGGTAATCCGGCAGTTGGAATACTACTAGATTGCCTATAGAATTAGGGTGCAAGTAGTATAGTAAATGTCGATCTGGGTGGTCTTCAATTGAAGCAGCACGAGGTTATGTGTAGGTGTGATTGTAGTGGATAATACAGGATGGGGGATACCAGAGAGTTTAAATGGGTAATCTCCTAGTTAGATTACAGGTACAGCATATAGTGTAGAACCTTTGGGCGGACTACTCAAATAGGCAACCAAAAGTTGCACATGTGACTATATGTACTCTTATTAACCAAGAATGTATAATCTAAATACCTAATAAAAATCCACTTTCATGCGACATTGCAAAAAAAAAATATATATATTTATATTTAAATATTATTTAATCCAAATTTCTTTTTGATTATTTATATACTAAACACATCTTTGGTTTGACAAGTTTAAACAAATATTAAATACTAAAAAAAAAGAAAATAAAAAAGGTAACAAAAGTACTCAACACCAAGATATTAATTCACATTAATTTTTAACATCTACTTTTTTAAACTAAATTTAATCTTCTAGGAAAAATCATTCTCATCAACCAATACATTCGCTAGAACTTTTAGATAAATTCATTGACGAAATTGATCTTAACTCTAACGTGAGTAATGAAGAAACTGAAGCTGGTTGTTCAAAAAGCCAAGGTTAGATGATAATGCAGAACAAATGGTATTTACTATTGATAACGAACCAGCTAATAACAAACAACCAGACGAATCTCTTTTAACTGAAACTTTTCATGGCATAGTTATTAAATGTAGGTAATTATTGTGATTTCAAATTGGTATTGGATTTTTTTTTTTGTTTTGTTACAGCAATTTTTATTAAAATAAATCAGAATGGGTAAAAAGCGTCTAAAAATACTAATTTAATTTGATCAGTTTTTGGGTCCGAGAAAGAATCCAAACATGTAAATTTAATTAATCATTAATTTTTTTGATTTGTCATATAGTTTCTTTTTAATCTGATTTCTGTTACAATAAATGCCTAACCAATTGGTAAAGGAGGTTTCAGAATTTTTAAAAAGGTTGCAGGTTAGTTATTGCTCTTAAACCAATTCAATATTATATCTATATATGAAAAGACATTTACTAAAGAAGTAAAAAATTATATTATTGCTATAATAATAATTGCAAGAATAATAATAAAGCTGCGAATAACTAAACACTTTATATATTTTTTAACTTAAGAATTTACAAAAAGTTTGTAAGCGTCCAAATATTATTGATGGCGGGTCAAAGGTTGACCCACGCCTTCACAGGCCATATGAGAGAATAATTTCTCTTTAATAAAAATTGGTTTGAAGTGTTTCTTCCCGGTAATATAATAAATCTAAATCAGAATATCTAAATTAGTAATGTATTTATATACTAAATAAATAATTTTTTAAAAAATTATTCATAATAGATTGAGGTTCTATAATATGAGATTTATGCAAATATTTAAGATAAACTTTTCAAAGCTTGAATGGACAGATAAATTACGAATGGTCTATATTATTTATCAAGATTTTGTAAGTGTTCATCTAGTAATTACAAAATTATTGTGCTCCCATGTTTTGTTTATTGAAACAATAGCTCTTTAAATAGTTATTCGACCTTTGGCTAATTAAAATTTCTCTAGTCTAAGTACTGTACCTCAACTAATATATGTACAAACCATAAGATTTTATATCTAAATAATTTACTCCAAACATTTTATTAATAAATGGTTACAAATAAAATCAATTAATAAGTAAAGCGAATCTCTGAATACATAACAGACCTTTTTCATTTTTGATTTTCAGTAAGTGAACACTACATAAAGATCGTTTAAAGTGCTACAAATTATTTTTTCTGACCTAAAATATATAAAATAAAGTTTTAACTTTAGGTCTCATTTACCTTTTTGTAGACAGTTGATCAGAAGGGATTAATTGGATTGATTAGATTTATAAGCTTTGTAGTATTTATCTATATATCGTTTAATAATAAATCCTGTGGCGAAGTTAAAGTGAAAAAAAAATGCAAAGACCAATAAAATTCACAGATCTTCTTGTCGATTATTCTAGAACCTGATTTGCTAATCAGATCTGTATTGTTTACTTGTTTACATTTTTTGACCAATTAAAACAAATGTCCATTATGCTTGCACTTACGTTATACAAATGCCCGGTACATTGTTTTTGCAAAAATAAAATTTGGTTACACATTACTAATACTGTATAATGTTATACAAGTCTTATTTTGGTAACTAACCCTGGGTCAGCTAGTATTAAGCTTAATGCTAGTAGGTACTATCATAATAATGACCAGCAGGATTAGACATAATTTCGGCCCATACTTAGGAACCCTAAAAACTAATTGTTCAAAGCAACATCCAATCACAATACATATACTGGTTACACATCATATGCATGTACAGTACAAAAAGGCCCAGTGCATTGTTTTCACAAAAATAATTTTTGGTTACACACTGCTAATGTCATGTAATGTTATACAAGTCTTGTTTTGGTAACCTAAATCAAGTTGGGTTAATTGAAGATACCAGTAATTAAAATTATAATATACAATATTATATTAAAATCTAAAATAGAAACTTTTTGTATAACTATAGTGGAAATAGCAAAATACCATAGTGGAAATAGGCATTCCCATATTAAAAACTATATTTCTATAATATGGAAAAGTAATCTATATATATAGATGCAATTTTAAATGCTTATATAATTAATTCTGATTGGCTAATTTTTGTGCAATTGATTTTGATTAGCTAAAAACCTATATATATTTTCTTTTTTTTTATATTAAATACCAATTTTTTAAAATTATATGCCTTATAACCTTTTTAAAATTAAAATAAGAAAAATTCCTTTGACAAAAATATAGTTTATCTAAAATTTTATTAATTTGTTAGAGGGTTTTTTGATTTAATTTTTTTTAAAAAAGTTATAACAATTTAAAGTTTATTAATAACAAGTGAATGTCTTTTACTGTCTAGTACTATATAAAAAAAAATTTAAAATATTATCTATCAAATTAAACTAATTAATTCAAATGTTAAATTTACTTAGACTGCTAACATTTATTAAATAATATTTTAGAAGACTTCCAAAAATCAGCTGATGTTTTTTTACTCTACCACCTACTTCTTATCCTCACCCAGTGTTGTCACAGGACAGCTTTGAACAATGATTTGAACAATTTTGGACAATTTTGAACAATTAAATAAAGTAAAATTACTTAAAGTTTATTAAGATAACATATTTTAATTTTAACTGGAATGTGTTCAGTACCTAAAAAAAATATATAGTTATATATTTTTTAGATAAATTTATTAATTATTAAAGCCTGGACAAGCTTTGAACAATCTTGGACATTGGGACAATTTTGGGGGTAGGCTAAAGTCAGGTACATTACGAAATTACCTGATATATAACCCGGATCAGTCCGAACAAAACAAAGCAAGACAGCAAAGACAAAAACACAAAATATATAAAAAATAGCTATCTAAACCGGTCTTGGTTGACTAAATAAAAGTGGCAGAAATGCGATTTTACTATATAGATTACCTCCTAACCCAACTCCTATTCTAACTCAAATATTAATTAAAAATCGAAAAAATTAGAAAAATCAAGTAATCTCGTGATGTACCTGGCTTTAGCTATCCCCCAATTTTGGACATGGACAAGCCAAAAAAGGCTTTGGATAGCCAAAATATACAACACTGCTCCACCTAATACTCCAATTAGCCAATTAGATCTCACGATTATAAAAAAGTTAAATATAATATTTAATAGTAAATAACTTTTGATTTATTGGATCAAATTCGATGATTTAACTACCAAAATGATCCTTTTAATGAAAGGATTCTAGCAAGCCCAAAATTGTTAAAATCTAATTACTGAATCCTAAAATCAAAATAGATTTGTGTTACTATAAAAGTTTTATAATACTAAACTCAAACTCAATTATAATTTTGGTTGGGCTAGTTTAAGATTTGCAAACTAGTTTGTATTTAAATACACATATGTATTTTTGAATACTAAACAAGTTTACTTAGGGTGAGAAGTATAAATTGATTAGTAAAATTTAGAGAATTATAGTATTTTGTATAATTTTATTAATAAAATTATTAAAAATCTTATTTTATATAAAATTTTACTAATTGATTATAAGTTCTTGCACTAAGTAACATTGTTTAGCACCAAAAAAATACATCAAATCAATATATTTTATTTTACTTTTTTTAAAATTTGAAGATGTTTAAATTTGAAACTTTTTATCAAAAATTTAAAATTACGCATCTTTAACACAAATTTTAAAGAAAATAAAATAAAATATACTGAAATAATTTATTTTTTTGTGCTAAACAAGTTTACTTAGAGAAAAGTTGGTTTCAATTAGTAAAATTTAAAGAATAATAGAAATTTGTATAATTTATTAATAAAATTATACATCAGGCCAATTCAGTCGCTCTAGCGCATTTTGCAGGTGCAATACGAGACTGGCCATCATCGACTAGAGCAGAATTAGGGGCAATAGGTCTGCATTGCTCGTAATTCCGCAAAAGTGCAAAATTAAGATATATACTGACAGTGCAAATGCAATCAGTATGATCAAAAAAGTACTTTGTAATCAGAGAACATCAAGAATTTCAAAGCTAAAGAATGGAAGCATTCTTGCAATGATCGAAAGTTTAATTAAATGTAAGGAGATAGATATCAACTTCATCAAAGTAAAAGGGCACAGTGGCGTCTACTTTAATGAGCAGGTAGATAAGTTGGCGAAAGAAGGATGCAAGAATGGAGAAGTTATTAGTTGGAATATTGAGTAGTCGAAATTGATAAGGGTGGTACCTAGGTGAAATCAGTACATAATAGATACCCCTATTAGAGGGTTAATAGATAGTATTACAAATTTGTATTATAGCATAGAATGGTTACATACTAGTAATATAGAATATTTAGAAAGTAAGAATAGAATAGAGTCAGAAATTGATTGGAAGGGAATCTGGCAGAATTTTAAAAAAAATGCAGAGTCAAGATGTAGAAGTTTGCAAAATAGTAGGGAATGGGTGTTTGATACAAAGTGTCTAAATGACTTACTACCAACTCTTAGCTTACTACACAAGAGGAACTCAACGATGTATCCGATAAATATCTGTATAGCATGCTTTCATGAGAAAGAAGATTTAGAACACTTAGCAAGTTGCGAACTATACGAAATCCTCTGGAAGAAAATTGAGCGCAAAGCTGTGAAACTTGCTTTAGAAGAACAGTTTTTCACCAGAGAAAGAAAGAGGAAAAAAAGTGAAAACGCCTCTACATTGGAAATTGCAAGCACAGATGCGGTCCTAATCGGATTATCAAGAAATTCCAGACTGCAAAACCGCATAAATTGCATTAGAGGGATCCTTTTAAGTAATAGCAATGAAAGTATAGAACTGCGAAATGCCCGAAAAAGATATATTTATGAGCTCAGAAGGGAGTTCAAGCGAACCATTTGGGCGTGCTGATGTAAGGCAGTTAACGAATGGGAGAAAAATCAAGGTATTTCGAACAAAGACAAAAGGAAAAGAGCAGTAAGAAATAGACCATGTAAGGAAATTTCACATAAGAAACCCTTAAGAGAAGCGGAATCAGAGTACAAAGCAAAGGAGAAAGAACGGTGAGACAAGGTCGAAACACTTTTGACCAACGTAGTTCAATCTAATTCAAACCGACATGGTCTGGGTTGTACAGACCTGTTAGTAAACGAACTTAACGCAATCTTGACAAGGCTAGCGACCACCATCCAGTGACCCAAAGGAGTTTCTTCAGTGAGTTGAAGGCCTAAGGATAGAAAAAAGGTTGCTGCAGCAGATCGCATCTGGGCACTTTATAGTAGCCGAGTGAGTCTTTATTGTAGAAAAAGAAGAGTTAAAGGCAGTAGTTGGAGACCTTTGTATGTAGTAACATGTACATTCATTAGTCAATAAAGGCAGAATTGCCAAAAAAAAAAATTTAATAAAATTATACAAATTTCCATTAACCTCTAAATTTTACTAATTGAACCAACTTTTGCTCTAAGTAAACTTGTTTAGCACTATAAAATATATAGGTTTTTCTAGGCATCTCTGGCCAGAGATATATAACTTATATATCTCTGGCCTTTCAGCCAATCAAAATTCAAAAAAGTCACGCGACCTCCATTTTTGTCGATCTCCGATCGTGTGATAACGCCGGACAGGTCGACTCCTTTTGTGTAACCCGGAATTACAATCTCTTGGACTGTCCGTCAAATGATTAACAGAAAAGAAAAATTAAAAATTTTTAAGCCTATGAGCGAAGATATCTCCACAACCACCTGAAAAAATTCTATGAAAATTTCTTTATTTGAATTCTATGAATCCATAGAATTCAAATAAAAAAATTTTCATCGAATTTGATCAGGTGGTTGTGGAGATATCTT
Organism: Gigaspora rosea; assembly: GCA_003550325.1. Classification (NCBI taxonomy): domain Eukaryota; kingdom Fungi; phylum Glomeromycota; class Glomeromycetes; order Diversisporales; family Gigasporaceae; genus Gigaspora; species Gigaspora rosea. The sequence continues at coordinate 22,484 of QKWP01000846.1, forward strand.
CGTTAAAAGTTAGAGAAAAGTCAAACCATCTATTAAAATAGAAGCTACGCCGATTTTTTTAAAAAATTTGAGTGAAGATATCTCCACAACCACCTGACCAAATTCGATGAAAATTTTTTTATTTGAATTCTATGAATTCATAGAATTCAAATAATAAAATTTTCATCGAATTTGGTTAGGTGGTTGTGGAGATATCTTCGCTAAAATTTTTTAAAAAAATCGGTATAGCTTCTATTTAATAGATATTTTTTCTATAAATCGTTTTTGTATTATTATATACTGAAGCACATAAGACATTTATTAAATATAATTTTATATAATACGGATTCAAAACTGTTGTGGTTAATATATTGGCAGTATATATTCAAAATAACTAACCTAAACAATTAACTCTAACCTACCAACTAACTTACCCTAACCTACCAACTAACTTAACAAACCAGCCCTAACTAATAAACTCGTACTAATGAACTTGTTAAATAATCCAAACCTTAAAAAACTATCTAACCCAAACCCTAACAAACTATATCCTGCTTAGTCACGTAGCAAAGTCAGAGCAAAAAATTTAAATCACAAAATAATTACTTAATATGGGGAACCGTTAAAGCAGGGTACTATCACGTGATCCGGCGGTCGGCAGCCGACCTAATTTAAGACATCCGGAGACACGTTAGTCACGGGATAGCCGATCGAAATTTAAGAAAGGTGCAAAATTTTATTTATTTATTTTTTTTTTTATTTGAGATTCTGTTAACACTAAATTTGCTTTCGTTACAATGAACACAATTAAATTTTTTTTGATACAGTGCACGATACACTGTTGCAAATCTGCCTCTAATATTATTTATTTATTTATTCTGCGGCTTTTTATAACATTCGAAACATTTTTTTTTTTTTTTTTTTTTT
>QKWP01000846.1:25489-101008 GCA_003550325.1 Gigaspora rosea
TTTTTTTTCTTTGTAAGAAAGATTGCAGGAGCAAAAAAAAAAAAAAAAGAAAGAAAAGAAAGATTGCAGATGCCGTACCTGTTTTCTTGTACAAAAAAGAAAAGTTTCGCGCACCGATATGCCTTATATATGAAATTTGCCCCAGATTTTGGCAAAAAAAATTCTTGAATTTGATTGGTTATTGTATCGCTCCGACTTCCGGATGGACAGGCCGACGACCGCCGGATCACGTGATGGCACCCTGCTTTAACGGTTCCCTTAATATGAATATACTTTATTAATATATATTTATTAAACACGGTCAATTACAATATTATAACATCATAGATTCATATGCCCAATACACTCGGCAAAAAAAAAATTACACACAAAAAGCTAAAATACTACTTAAAAAGTATTTCGCGATACCACCATAATTTATACCCAAATTTGAAATCGGCTTGCTTGTTAAAACCACTACGAACTTCCACCAGAGTTATCTCTAACTTCATACTCAAGGAGAAAAGAACCAAAGGCCCGAAGAATGAAAATGCTAAAAGCAACGAGACCAACCAACAACGACGATACTAAGCCAGCAAAAGCATGTCAAGAAGGCTCCAAAGACAACAATACCAAAGCGACTTTACTTACCTATTATTTAGCAAAGAAAAAAAATAACTCAAGCCAAGAAAGAAAAAAAAATTACTTAAACGAAAGTATCCAAAACGACGATGCCGAAACAACAGAATTACTTCAAAACAAGTTCCAAGGGTTAAACCCAAAGACGAAAAGATTTACTAAAAACAAAAGCACCAACAAGACTTACCAATAAGAACGTCGAAGAGCCTAAAATCACCAACGAAACTTCCACAAACGACATCAACGAAACGGCAAAAACCCGAAAACACCAACGACGACGAAGTCTAAAACACAAACGACGTTGCCGCAAAGAAAAAAGATTAGTTAAAGTCAATAAAAAAAAAGAAAAAAAAACACCATATCCACTGTATCCCAGTTCCAGCGAAGTGAAAACACTTACCAAGAAGAACTTCACAACGGCGAAATCACAAACTTCAAAATGACGAAAACCTGAAATCTCCATGAATGACGTCACCGAAACAGAAATCACCAATGACACCGAAACAACCGAAATGGTTAGTTCAAGTAGAAAAAAAAAGAAAAAAAACCATATTCCACTTATAGCAAAGCAAAACACCGACAAGACTTACCAAGAAGAATGCCAAAGAACCTAAAATTATCAATGACTAAAACCTGAAATCTCCACAAATGACGTCATGAAACGGTAAAAACCTGAAATTACCAATGACAGAACTAAAACGATGAAGCCTGATTTACACCTGGAAGAGAAAAAGAAGAGAGACCATAAGAACGAAAGTATCAACAATGAAATTTATACCAACTTCAATAAAGAAAACTCAACTATATTCCCAGAAGGAAAGAAAAAAGTGGTAGTCAAGCCAAAAGGGATCGAAGAACGAAAGCCACAAATTCCAACTAAGAAGACTCAAGCACATACCTAAAAGAGACTAAAAAAGCGAAAGTTAAAAGAGCTCCAACAATGAAATTTACAAGCTCCAATAACGACGACTCCAACGACGACTCAACCTAAAAGAAAAAAAAAATCATTAATCAAATATAAAAAGAAAAAAAACAAATCACGTACCATGTAGATAATCTGATTAGGATATCCGGTACATCCGTGCATACCGGACTGGTTATTAATGGTCGGATTAGCATATGAATGCTAGTCATATGATTTGCTTAAGTTTTGATTGGCTAAGAAGGCCAGAGATATATAAGCAATATATTTCTGGCCAGAGATGCCTAGAAAACCCCAAAATATATTATATCAGTATATTTTATTTTATTTTTGTTTTTTTTCTGTTTGTAATTTGGTCCAAGTAATCATTAGAAAGAGCTTAAAATTTGTATCAAAGATGCTTAATTTTGAATTTTTGATAAAAATTTTCAAAATTAAGCAGTTTTCTTCAAATTTTAAAAAAAGTAAAAATAATATGCTGATTTAATGTATTTTTTGGTATTGTACAAGGTTACTTAGTGCAAGGACTTATAATCAATTAGTAAAATTTTATGCAAAATGAGATTTTTAATAATTTTATTAATAAAATTAGAAAATTATTCATAGCGACCTGTTGCCATAGCAACCTATATGATTAGCCAATCATATTTAAGATTGGTGATCATATATTAGCTTGTTTCTGAAATAAATCTAGATTAGGACCCTGGACATTTAGTATAGAGGTCATACTTGTTTTTTTTTAGCAAAAACCCTGAAAATTTGGGAAGCAAAAAACAGTTTTTGCTAATTATCTTGGCATCTATGAACCAATTTAAACAAACTTTTTTTTAAAATGAAGCTCCCAGTAAGGCGCACCTAACAAAAAAAAGTTCATTCAATTTTGATCACTAGATCAAAAGTTATTTAAACAAATATATTTTGTTATTTTTAGCAAATTGGGCCAAAATTGGCCAAAATCTAGTTATGACCTATATGAGAGATATCCGGGGTCCTGGTAAATCTAGATTTTTTTTTTATTATTTTGTTTTTTTTTTATTCGCGCTAATGCTTCTTTGGATTTTCTTTAGATAAATAAAATTTTTTTCTTCTTTTTTTGTTTTTTGTTTTTTTTTTACTTTACAGATACATTTCTTTTTTTTAGTTAATACTTTTCTTGAAGTTGTTGTTCTTGAAGTTGTTGTTCTTGGAGTCATTGTTTTTGAAATTGTCGTTCTTGGTGTTGTTGTTCTTGAAGCCATTATTCTTGAAGTCATAGTTTTTGAAATTGTTGTTTTTAAAATCATCATTTTTGGAGTTATTGTTCTTGAAGTTATTGTTTTTGAAGTCGACATTTTTGGAATTATAGTGAGAGTCAAGATTTTTGTTAGTTTAAGTGTTTTTTTACTAGTTAGTTTTTTTTTAGTTATGAGTACTAACTTTTCTCTTTTTTTAAGTGTTTTTTTTTAGAGTTGTCATTCTTGGAGTTATTCTTCGAGTCACTATTCTTGGAATTATTGTAATGGGAGTTGAGGCCTTTGTCAATTTAAGTAGTTTTTTTTACTAATTTGTTTTTTTTGTTATAGATACTACTTTCTCTCTTTTTTTAAGTGCTTTTTTTCTTGAAGTTATCATTTTTGGAGTTGTCATAATAGTGGAAGTTGAGATTTTCATCAGTTAAGTAGATTTTTTTTACTAGTTTATTTTTTTTGTTACAAGTACTAACTTCTCTCTTTTTTTAAATGCTTTTTTCTTGAAGTCATTATTTTTGGAGTTGTCATTTTTGGAGTCATTGTTTTTGAGTTATTATTTTTGGAATCGTCGTTTTTGAAATCGTCATCTTGGAGTTATCATTCTTGAAGTTGTTCTTAGAGTATTGTTTTTGAGAGGAAGTAGAAGTAGTGCTTCTGGCATTTTCGTTTTATCTCCATGGGAAATCAGTCGAGTTAGATGCTCTGTTATAAATGTATGGGACTGGGCAAAGTATTTTTTTACTATTTTTTTAGATTAGATTTTTTTTTTATATAAATAAAGTACGAAGTTGGCACCAGATAATATTTGTATATATATTATTATATATTGTTAATTTTTTTTTTAAAAAAATAAAAAAATTTTGGGTTGTACCCGGTAGTAATAGATACATTTGCTTTTTTTTTTTTTAACTTGTGGTTACATATTTCGTTATGTGATATTTTTAAATAATTGATCGATTAAAATTGGTTCTGTAAGTCATGTGTTTAGCTGATTTGCTTTTCATAAATTGGCCATCATATGACTCATGTGATCAATTTTGATTGGTCGATTACAGGGTGCCATAAACTAACGCCTATACAATTAGGGCGCTGACATTTATTACCTAATATCCATTTACTATAGGGGCTTACCAGTGGCTTACTCCTACCCCAGATAAGATCTATAAATAGAATTTTGGCCAATCAAATTTAACTAAGATAAGATTTTTCTTGACCCCTAGCCCCTAAAATATTACCTAATAAATGTCAACGCCCTTATATAAATTTCTATTATTCTTTAAATTTTATTAATTGAAACCAACTTTATGCTCTAAGTAAACTTGTTTAGCACTCATGGTCAGACATTCGTTTGATTGGCTAATGTAGATCAATTACCTGAGTAACTTATTTATACATTTTAGAGTACTTTTTGAAATTGTAACGTTTCACTAATAAAAGATTACCACGAAAGTTGTTTTTTGCTTTAAACGAACGTTAGTATTCACTATAAAAAATAATCTCAAAATAATCTCAAAAATGACGAACTTTGTTTAGAAGGCAAAATATACTGTAACCTATTGGGCAGTGCAAAGTTATACTATAAAGTAAGGTTACAGAAATACTTTGTTTGCTTAAGCTGCTTTATTTATTCAGATTCAAATGAACCTTATTACTAAAATTTAATTTGAATATATACAAGATTGTTAGTAGTCAAAAATCCGGGTTTAATATTTAAAAATTCGTTGGTTCTTGTAGTTTATTTAGATTTGTAAACTGTAAATTTAATGTTTGAACTTAAATCTTGTAGATTCTTTAATAAGTTCGGGTTTATTAGTAATAAATACTACATTGATTTCACTTTACATATATCTATCTATTCTCTAAACATGAGATAAATTCTTTGCGTGTGTTTATTAATTTGTAAGGCCTATTTGTATGGTGTTCTTTTTCGTTCTTTAATATTTTATTAAAAATGATTAAAATGATAAATTCTTGTAATTGATTAGTTAATTATCATGGGAAATCACAGGTCAATTTACAAAAATTAACCAATCATATGAATGTCTGCCTATGAGTTTAGCACCAAAAAATACATCATATTAGTATATTTTATTTTATTTTCTTTAAAATATGTATCAAAGATACAGTCGGCCCTCTCAGAACCGGTATGCATGGTGGACGGGTTTAGTATCGGGTTTGAGAGGTAATCAGATTTGACAATATCATGAGAAATGCGGACACACATCGACCAATTAAATTACAATCTTGAACAATTTCTGGGGCCTAATCGGAGCAGAAAATGGAATTACTTGTGATCTCGAAGACCTGTGAACCGTTAAATTACATTAAATCATGGACAGAAAAATCCTAAGATCAATATACTAATCACGTTATCGTTGTGAATAAACCCAACTGTATCAATTTTATGCGATTTGATTGGATACATGTCAGGTGACTCTATCCAAAAATCAGAAATTTATACATAAAGGCTATTGGATATCGGAAATGGCAAGTTATCAGTTATTACTTATGGAATGGGTATGGTGGATTGATTTTTACCCGATTTTAGCAAGTTATCGGTTTTGACAGGATCAGTTCTGAGAGGGCCGACTGTACTTAATTTTGAATTTTTGATAAAAATTTTCAAAATTAAACATCCTTTTTTTAAATTTAAAAAAAGTAAAATAAAATATGCTAATTTGATATATTTTTTTGGTGCTGAACATGGTTACTTAGTACAAGAACTTATAATCAATTAGTAAAATTTTAAATAAAATAAAATTTTTAATATAGTGCACCAAGTCTCTTCTCATTGTATATTTTAATAAATCTATAAAATCTTAAGTTTTAAATATTTTTTAAAAATATAACCGATAAAAACTATTGTTTTTCTTTAGTACTATCCAAATTATCAGTTAGAATATTTAAAAAAGTTTATAAAATTATACAGTATATGTTTAAAGCTATTATGCTTTCAAAATTTTGGCATTTAATATAAAAAAATTAAAAAAATTTTTTTATAGTTTTTTTATCCAATCAGAATTAGTATATAACGCATTCTGATTGGCTAAAAAGCAATTATATATACCCAAATTTGGCACATTTGATGTGAAGTGACTTGGTGCACTATAGCTTTATTATAGTCAGACCTCTATAAATACAACCTCCATAAATGCAATACCTCTCTAAATGCATGTTTTTTTCTTTTTCATAAAATGTTATTAGTGCTAAATGCATGTTCTATATTCTGTAAATGCATGTTCTTTTGAATAATATTTTATATTACACTAACCTTTCTAAATGCACATAGCCAATCAAATTTTAGTATTTAAGAGCTACAATTTAATTGGCTTTTTCTAAATGCAAACCTTCCTAAATATATGTTGGAGGATTGTCCCTACAAGTTGCATTTATAAAGATTTAACTGTAATAAAATTATACAAAATACTATTATTCTCTAAATTTTACTAATTAATTTATACTTTTCACCCTAAATAAACTCAAATTTAAACTAGCTTGCAAACCTTGGACCAGCCCAGACCAAAATTATAATTGAGTTTAAGTTTAGTATTATAAAACTTCTATAGTAACACAAATCTATTCTGATTTTATGATTCAGTGATTAAATTTTAATAATTTTGGGCTTCTAGAATCCTTTCATTGAGAGGATTATTTTGGTAGTTAAATTATTGAAATTGGTCCAGTAGATCAAAAATTATTATTATTAAATATTATTAATAAATCTATAATTTTGGTCAAAAATAATTTTGTAAATTTGGCCAGAATTATGAATTTTTGGCTGTAATTATACCTAATACTTCAGTTGATTTCCCACTCTCCAAAAATCAGCTGATTTCTGGAAGCCCCTTTAGGAGGTGGAGGTTAAGCAAAATCTTACCTTTTAGTTATATTTGATTGGCTAAAATTTTATATATAAATTTTATTTGGGGTGGGGATAAGCCTTTATAGTAAATAGATATAGTATATATACTGGTATACAAGACTCTTGGGGCCTATATATTATAATTTTTAGTATAAGCATAAAATAGCTATTTTTTTTTTTTTTGAACTTGACGATCATGTCATGCTTCAATGCTTTATTGATGATAATTTCCAAAAGAAAATTTTTTACATCCACTATTTGGTGTTTGAATCGAAGAGTGGCTCACCCAGTTACTATAAAGTACCTAAATACTCGAGCACCTATGTGCGACCTGCCAAGGGTAATTTAGCCTCATCGGTTTGCATCGAACTATCTCAGACCGATCCGCCCCGAATCACCGACCTAACTTACCAGCCCGTCATGACCGTCTTCTTTCCCAACCTTCTTCTTCTAGCCTCCTAGGTAGAAGAACTACCAACAAAATAGAAAGAAAAGTAAAAAGAATAAAAAAAATGGGGAGTATTAAACTAACGAAATGAAAAAGAACATGACAAGAAATAAAAGGGAAGGTGATAAACGAAAAAATATATAAAAAAAAGAGAAAAGGAGAAAAAGGCCGAAAAAAAGACGGCCATGACAACACTATTTTTGCCTGTGCTAGGCTTTAAAAATTATATAGTGTTGTATAGAAGAAATCTAATCTAACACTATATGTATTCTAGAACGAGGAAAAGAAAAAAAAAGGCTAACATCTAGAAATTTCTACATGTAATCCCTCTGATCTCTATTACACCAGTCATTGTTTATTTGGTAAGCATTAACCCAAATATCCTCGTAGGAGATTCCATTTCGGTAGACGCGTCTAGATTTGGAAGGAGTAAACACTGCTGATCTTTTGGAGGGGGTACGCCGAATTGCCCACTTTTTGTGAAATTTCAAAATGTCCAAAGCAGTCCAGGAAAAGAGTATTAAAATAAAGGAGTTGTAAGAGTTACACTGTACAGAATAACATATCTAACCAAGTATCTACTTCTATTTTCATGTCCATAGATCTTGACAAAGCTCCAGAGTTTCTCTGCTACATCTTTGCTCAATAGCACCAAAGCCTGCCAAGGTGCCTCGCTTATAAGTCTACTGTTCTTTTTCATCTCTATTTCAGTCGCAGAACATACAGTGAATGGACTTTGTACCCGACAGCAGCTTTGGTAGAGTTTTGTTGTGTGTAAATATATTAACTGCATAGTTTTCATAGGTCTGAGTTTATGGAAAATTTGGTACGAGGGATCGTCAGAATAAAATAGCTATTTTAGTACTATTATTTTCTTTATAATCATACAATCTGTATAATACAATTATGTAATTGTATAAAAAGGTTTATATTATTTTTTTTAATTTTAAAATATTTATAAAACCCTAAATAATATAATATATATAAAACTTTATCTTTAAATCCTATATAAGTGTACAAAAAAATTTTATTATAGAAGTGTATATTAGCTTAAAGCTATATATTTAATGTATGACAAAAGTTTATATAAGTTTTCTATACTTTAGCAAAGTATACAAATAACTAAATATATTATTAAACGGTTTTACTAAATCACACCACTGGTACTCAACACTACAATGATTTTTACCAATCAAATTTTTTAAATGCAGTGTAATGTAAAGATCAGGTGTAACATAAAATTTTGTTGTTTTGTTATTTTTTTTTAAAAAATACCTTCTAACTCAAAATTTTATCTATGAAACCACCTTTTTTTTTAAAAAAAAAAAACCCTTGCAAAATTTTACTATATACTATGCCTCACCCTAACCCTAACTATTAGCTCTAACTCAACATTTATCAACTTTAACTTTTGTTTATTTTTTTTTGTTTATTTTTTTGATATTGATCTTCACATTACACCGCATACTGGTGTTGAACACCAGTGGTGTGATTTAGTCCTACTGTTATTAAATTAATATATACAGTAATAAAGATTTAAATATTTAATTTATATTCATTTATTTTCTATTCAGAACTTTTCGAAATATATAACTTTTTTTTATATACTATATAATATACCAATTTAACATAGTTAGTAAAGGATATGCCATTTATTATATAATATTTTTTACTTAGTAACCACCTCTATCTATATAATAAGGGTTGTTAATAGAGTACTTCAGATATTAATAAAATATATCCCAATTTTGAAGTACTCTGAAATGGGTTATATATTTATTATTGACTGGAGTACTCCATTAACAATCCTAATATATAGTGAATTACTTTATTTAATTCTAAATAATTAATATAATATATAAACATAACCACTATTTCTAACCATGTATTCATAGTAAAAATCATATAATAAATGGCATACCCCTAAGTATCACCAATCTTTTTTTAAAAATATTAATAAGTATATATCAAAGGTCAAGCAAATTTTTGCAACTATATGACAAATATGCTAAAAAATTTAGTTTAAAGTTGCAATAATAAAAATTGCAATTCTTTTTATAAACTACAAGCTAGAGCTAATATTTAATAAGTTTATCAAGAATTAGTAAATAATTTTTTTGATTAAAATTTTTTTAAAATTGTCTATTTTTAGCTTAGTATTTAGCAATTATTAAATTATTTTGTTTTAATAAAATTTATTTTTTTTAGCAAATTTTTTTTAAACTAACAATTTAATTATAATTTTTAAATAAATATATATATAGTACTATAGTATATATAATATAGTATATAGCTAGTTGTATTGTATAATAACATATATATTTAATATGCCAATAAAGTTACTAATTAAATAAATTATATTAAATAAATAAATAAAATTTTAAATTTTGATTTAAAATTTTTGATAATTTAGATTTATATATATATATATTTCAAAAATTTCAAAACGATTTTTTCAATATAAAAACAATAATTTTGGTAATGCAATTTTTATAAAACAATAAAATGTCTAATTAAGAGCTTGATATATATATCCATTGTTATAATCTAAAAAATAGAAATGCGTATCCTGTAAATGTTTATTTACAAAATATGGTTAATAGTTTAATTAATCTATTTTTAGCTTGAAAAAGTACAAAAACACAAATGGTGATGCTAATAAACTCATTAAAAATTACGATTTACTTTTTATATTCAGATCTACATGTTCAACGCCTTTAAGATACATGTGGACCTTAGGAAAAACTAGTCACGACCCTCTATGCGAAGAAATTGTCTATCAATAAAGAATGATGTTTCGAAAATTATGAACCAAAAATTAAAATTCTATACCATAAAATTTTTCCAGAAAACCTTCAGGTTTAGGAGGTGATTCTTCTTTCGAAAAGTACCTCATGATATGCGTATCCATTTTCCAACTATTAAGGGTTTCTTGATATTCGGCACGGCCTTTAAAAATCAAGACATCAATTACCTTTAAATCGCTAACATAACGGTTTTTTTCAAACTCTTCTCTGATTTTCGCACGTGCCGTTGCTACGGGAAAATCAAGAAGATAAGATTGAACTATTTTTGGAGCCTTTCTTAAATAAACTTGTGAATAAGAATCTGATAGGAAGTAGTACTTGTACAATGTTCAGCATTTAACGGAAATTAGTAATATTTTTACCGCCCGTTGCCAATCTCTATATAAGGAAAGTACTCTTGATCGTGCTTCTGAAAATGAGGAAGAGGACACTACTTTTGCAGCATAGGCCGCTGGTGTTGTTGTCATTATGCTTGCGATTCAAAGTAGACTGAGTTAGATCAAAGGTTGCACCATAGATACAGGTCGGGATTGATCTGCGTAATTGCAAAAAAAAAAAAATCAATGGTCACGTTCTACCGTATTGTGAATATAAATAGGGAAGACAATCACGTTCATTTTTAACCTCTTCAGTTTTTGAAAATTTTGTAAGTTTATTTTTTAGATCCTTACTCTTATATCTCACCTAGCGCAAAAAAAAAGAAAGGAAATATAGTATAGTTTTGTAAACTATATTACCAGTCATTACTTTTTAGACACCAGCGCGGGGGCGATTTGGTATTAACAAAACACAATTATTGCGCTTGTGAGTTTACTTTGCTCATAAGAAAACATTCTTTTTTTTTTTCACAGTATATATCCTATAATTCTTATGTCCTCGACACCCTTTTCACCAATTGTTCGTATTGATCGTGATTTACCGTCGGTTGTAGAGAGCGACTCACATCGGTTGATCGTTCGCAATGAAGAACGATCAGGAGTCATTAGCCCGTCAGAAATAGCTTCAACTTCAACTCAGAATAGTTCAGGGAATGCATCAACTTCGACTCAAATAAGTACAGATGTACGTTCACTAATGCTACCCGAAGAAATAAAGGATAAAAGGTGTTGGATTTGTTTTGGTGAAGAATCTGACAGCGTGGGTAAATGGGTCCGACCTTGTAAATGCTCTCTTATATGTCATGAAGAATGTTTGCTTGCTTGGATTACAGAAAATCAGAAAAGCACCGCGTTAAAGAAGGTTTGTCTTAAACAATTTAACTATTTTAGCTGAATTTAAATTTATTTACACTTGGTTCATTTTAATAGGTACGGTGCCCTCAATGTAGAACATTATATCATCTTGCTGAGCGAGCATCTCTTCTTTTACGCGTTTTTTCTATTGTTGATTCTACAATCCAATCTTCGATTCCATACTTTACTATTTTCGGTGTTACTTTCGCTATTGCAGTTACAAATATTCACTATGGGTTGGTGGAAACCATGAAATTCAAACTTATCATAGCATAACCAATATTGACGACTTTTTAAATATCTTAGAGCTTATGCGGTAATCACGATGGTTGGTCTTGAAGAAGGTGAAAAACTTTTGGAAGGACCTTGGAGTTGGAGGATTTGTGTAAGTATCATTTAATAATTGATGTATACATATTATATTAACGAGAAACCGTATGTAAATATATAATATATTATGTATAAATAGTTTACTCTCCCTCTTGTTCCGATATTGCTTATTTTTTCGAGAGCTCGTATTGCCGACCCAGTGATGCCACTTATCCCCATGCTCTTTATCAGATATGATCAATTAAGAACTACGATGCCACTGAACCCATCCCTCACAATCTCTCTTTTACCATGGGTTAGAATTGTTTATAATTATTCATATAACCGTTTGTTTGGTCGACTTGAACAATCATGGCGTAGGCAACTAGAACCGTATTCAGTTACAACAGATTCCGAAAATGGTGAAAATGGTAATGAGCGACGTCGGGAAAATCAAGATGTATTGGACCGTTTGGATAGAAGCAACGCCGGTCGCAAGATTATTGGTGCTTTATGCTTGCCATGTAAGTCTTAAAGATGATTTAAATATTTTTATATTACTCTTATTTTGACGTAATAATTAATCATTAATTACCCTATACAGTTATTTCAGCTATGGTCGGAAGGTGATTACGGATTTATTGTTTAAATTTATGTATAGTTATACATGTAATTGACAATTATATATTTTTCTCAACAGCTTCATTGGTCGCTTTTCATTTATTCGTTCGCGTGTACCCGATACTTTTCACCGTAATATTCTCGGTGGATGCCTATTTATAGTCATAAAGGTTCGTAATTTGTATGAGTTCAATATTTTGTACATGATGATTGATTTATTTATCATTGCAACTTTTAGGATATTATGAATCTCACATATAAATATCAAAGAGCAAAGCATCGTCGATCTAGGCATATTAAAAATTATACAGAATTTGCGAACGAAGAATTAACATCTAATATTAGATAACAATTGAAATGGAATAATTATTATAATGGTTCATAGAAAAAAAAAATTATTGATAAACAAATTATGAAAAATTATATATATACATTATCATTTTTGGTATATCATCTAATCTCAAAAAAAAAACCCCCCATTTTTTACGTTGGTATGTAAAATTTTGTATTTAGCTTACAATAATAAATTAGTTACACTAGAGCAGCAAAGAACTGTTGAGGTTTCGATGTCTACGGCTAGTCATGGTGTTATGGAAGTTATGCTTTTTTCCAATTAGAATCACTAGGTTAATGGTAGGAGTTTTACAAAAAAAGCAATAAGAAAAAACAAAACATTTAAAGAAAAAAAATTAATCTATACATTTCTATTTTATTAAATGAAATCTATTATTAAATTTTATATTAAAAATTGTTACGATCATACCACCTATTAAGAACATACCATAAGGGAGGTTTAAATTAATTTTTTACAATGGTTTGTTTATAAAATTTTAATATTGTTTCAGATAATTACGAAAATTGGTAATTATTCGCGTCTGTAGTCTGAATAATAAATAATTTTTTCTTTAATTAATAAATAATAATAAATTCATATAATTTTAACCTTATTGTTTTTGTAACAATAAAGGGAAATTTGTTGCGAATAATTCTATTAATAAAAAAAAAGAAAAGTACAAAATCAAGATTCGTGTGGCTACGTAATCAAATCTAATATTATTATTACAGTATTAAGCATTAGGGTGTTCAATCGACTAGGGTAAATAATGTAAAATAATGTAGATCACTAATTTCGGATTTTCTAATGAGATTTGAAGATAATATATATTTTCTCTGCGTACGAAAATAAAAATTAATTCACTTTTCTCAACAATGCGCATGAACTGCTTTTATTTTATTCGAAAGTTCTTGTCATTTTCTTTCCTATAATAGGCTTCTTTATATATTTTATAATTTGATTAACGATTTATATCATTTTTACAATCTAATTATAAAATTATTAAAAAAAGCTCTAAAAAAAAAAAAAAAAAAAAAAAAAAAAAAAAAAAAAAAAAAAAAAAAAAAAAAAAAAAAAAAAAAAAGCCGCTTAATATAATTTTGAATTTTCGATTTTTTATGATTTTTATAAAAATCAAAAAATCGAAAATTCAAATTACTTTTTCTATACTTATTAATAAAAGTTTAGAGACCTCATATGATCTAATTAGTATTAAGCAGCTTTTTTTTTTTTATTTGAAAGCTCTTATCATTCTCTTTCATGTAATAGAACCCTTTTTAATAATTTTATAATCAGATTGTAAAAAAAGTTCTTGTGAATCGTTAATCAAATTATAAAAATATTATAAAGAAGCTTATTATAAGAAAGAATATAATGAGAGCTTTCAGATAATATAAAAATAGTTCATGATTAATTAGCATTGTTGAGAAAAAGTGAATTAATTTTTCATATTTTTCGTATTTTTCGTATACGAGAAATATAATCAAAAATTATCTTCAAATCCCATTAGAAAAAATCCGAAATTAGTTATTTACCCTGACTATTAATTTAATTAATCGATATACTGTATATATCAATAATATATAAAGTTATATACTGGATAATCAATCAAATTATTTAAAGATTGTGGAATATACCTAATAGGTCACTAGCATGGCAGGCATGCTACTAAATCAGGCCGATCTTAACTATAATCAGGTCAATATTAGTTGCCAAGAAAAATGGTTGTACATACAGTATAATGCTATGCATTTACCTAGTATATATATATAATGTATTGTTTTTATTTTTATCACATATAATCAAAGTTGTCTCGTGACTGTTTCGACTATTAATAGAGTTGGCCTACAAATTGGTGAACTCTTTATAGAAGGCTATTTAAAATCTCGATATACTGTAGTGAAGTAAATCATCTCACTATAGTGAATTTACTAATAAGGCATTCGATATATGGTGGTAAAACATTTTCTAATCGGCACATAAGTTATGTTTGATTATTGATCAAAGACATGTTACGTACGTACAGTACGTATTTATTTTTTTGACGGAGGAATTCCGACTTTATTATTACTATGTATAACTTAATATGACTTGATTAATAATTAATTAATAATTTACTTGTCTGTATTTTGTGTTGATTGATTGTCTATCTTTCCGAAAATCACCGACAAGATCAAATAATTTAAATTTCAGTAATTTGTCAAAATTTATATTAATCACATGTGAAGCGCTTATGGAAATTACACAAATTGCAAGTATGTGAGCTGCAAATCTTATGTACGTGCAGAGCACTAAGCTTGTGACTAATCTAGGGTGTGCACTGAGAGGTTCGACTGTTCGTGTGCACTTAGAGGTTCGACTGAAATGTACTAGGCATATGCTTACCTTCGGCGCGCAATCACCATGCTGAATTATGCTAATCTTCATTTATTATTATATTTCGTCATAAATAATTAATAACAAGGTAAAGAGAAGAGGAGTTGGTAAGTAAAATGTTGTATACCCATTTCAGGCGTTATACTTCAATAGCTATCTTGAAATGATTACTAATCAATTATAGCTGAATATTATAACTGATAATATCCGAGTTTACGTTAATAAACTTCTTAATAGCTGATAGATTTCATAAAATCATAGTGAGATAATCGCTATTATTTTTTCGCTACATACGATAGTAAAAAAAAAAACAAGTATTAACGTTAATATTAAAGATTATTCCCTTCTCTTTTTTCTACACATGAATGAAGAGGCGCTTTAGTACTCACCAAGATTACTTTGCATCAATTTTGTCCAATTATCAACTCCTCTTCCTTTATCTTCCTTTATAATGTGTTAGGACCTGTATTATCGTTATCCTTATTCAATAAAGATAACGATAACGATAAGTTCAATCGCAGATTAAAAAATCAAAAAAATCAAATAAATAGCATACAATGATTATAAAGTATATCATGACTAAATCAAGCATGTAACAAACTAAAACAAACAAGCCATCAGACCATAACGATAAATAGTATATATGATGTAATATAACCATCATTTAAATTTCACTAACAAGCCAGATTTAACCAATCACAGATCAACGTATATCTCATCATGCGAGCACTGACAGATCGACAAGTCGCATCTCTTAATAGAGCTGAAAGCTCATATTTTTTCACGTCAAATATTTGTGGCGATCGGATTACACTCAAGTTTTCAAATATTAAATTAGCACACGTACTCCCTGCAAAACAGAAAAAAAAAACTGAAATTTATTCGATTTATTAGCGCAACTTTTATTTTTCCTTCCTGTTTTTTTTGTATTTTTCAAGTAAGCAATTATCAGTATTCGATCATTGTATTCGATCTTTAAAAGCGATTGCATCTATTACCACTGCTAACGATAATTATCTTATTTCAAAAAACCTAAAGAATTTTAAATATTAAAAAGTCGGCCGTTTATATTAAACATTATGCCTTCAACACCAACCAAAGAATCCAAAAAATTTGTATTTTCTCAACCCTCTTCTAAATCTCTTTCTTCATTTTTTGACTCACAAACACACCATTCAACCTCTTCTGAACAACTTTCTGGAAATTATAATGAAAAGAAAAAAGATCGTAAATCTTCTCTTCGTAGTCATATGGCACCCAGAATAGAAGTTAAAGAAACAAATACCATGTATAAAGACTATGATCCTACAACTGGTAATAAGATGATTAACAAATATATGTTAATTAGAGAATTAGGCAGGGGTGTACACGGAAAAGTCAAATTGGGAAAAGACATGGAGTTGGGAGAATTGGTTGTAAGTATAATTATTTATAATTTATGAGTTAATTATATGAGTTAGAAATATTTTTATAAATTTTATGCAATTCACTTATTTTCATTATTATCTTGCATTAAATAAAGGCCATAAAAATTGTTGATAGAGTAACACGTCGTCGATTGGGTTCAAGGAACAATGATCTCACTAATGAACAAAAAATTAGAAAAGAAATTGCAATACTAAAAAAATGTGTCCACCCACATGTTGTTAGGTTGAAAGAAGTTATTGATGATCCAATGAGTAGAAAAATTTATATGGGTATGTTTATTTATCGTCTTGAAGCACCTTCATGAAGGAATTTTTAGTGGGTTTGTAGTAAAACTTTGGGATCGCTGATATCAATTTATCGCGTCCTTTCAGTTCATAAATATTTTGCTTTGTTTTTTTTTAATGTTAAATGCTTTATCTTTTAAATTGATGTATAAATTTTAGTTATCGAATATATGGAAGGTGGTGAAATACAATGGAAAGATGATCACGACCGTCCAGTTATGAGTGTTGATGAGGCAAGGCGGATATTTAGAGACGTAGTGTTGGGTTTGGAATATCGTGAGTAATAGGAAAGATAAATTTTAAATACATCTATTTTTATTGAATCTTATTAAACATACTATTATTCTTTGTAGTTCATTATCAGGGTATTATACATAGAGATATAAAACCTGCAAACCTATTACTCACCGCCGATAACATTGTAAAAATATCAGATTTTGGCGTATCACATTTCAGTCAACGTGCTGCTGCAGTCGAGTTACAAGGAAATAATAATCCTGCACCCAATCAAGAAGATACAGATTTAATCAAAACCGCTGGAAGCCCTGCGTTTTTTGCTCCTGAGCTGTGTTTTCCCGGTAAGTCAATACATATATATATATTTTTTTTTTTTTTTTAAAAAAAAAACTTTGTATTTAAAATTGCTCGATATATTCAGGAGATTTGACACGGGAGATAACTTCTACTTCGATAGTAGCTGGTAATTCTTCTGAATCGCTTCCGAATTCCCATTCAACTACCAATTCTATATCAGTACGAGGACAACGACCTCCTATTACCAAAGCTATCGATGTCTGGGCCCTTGGTGTCACACTATATTGCTTCATTTTCGGAAGATGTCCTTTTATAGCAGATACGGAATTTGAACTATTTTTTCATGTTATACCTAGGCAACCATTGGAATTTCCTGATGATATACCTATCTCAGACAGTTTAAAAGATTTACTTTCAAGGTTATTAGAAAAAGATCCGCAAAAAAGGATCACTCTGGGAGAAGTCAAAGTTAGTTCACTCTCAATCGTTGAAAATAATTTAGTCTTTTAATCATTAATAGTTTTAAAAATAACAATTATATAATTGATTTTTTTTTTTAGAAACATCCTTGGGTAATTGCTGACTTACCAAATCCCCAGAAATGGCGAGATGATACGGACCCAAAGAAGTATCAGGCGCTTACAGTTACTGATGAGGAAGTTAAAAGTGCCTACACATTAATCGTATGTTTTTTTTTTTTTTTTTTTTTTTATAGATACTGTTTGTTTGACATAAGCAATGCTAACGGTAATAAACTTAACAGGATCGGTTAAAAAAGAAAATTCGTAAAATTTCTTTGTCATTAGGAAATCTTACTCTCGGAAATTTCCGCAAGCGCTCTAAGTCAGTTTCAGGATCATTAACATCATTTAATGGTAATATTATTGTCATGAGACTTACATATTTTACATTACATTTACTTTTCCTAGGAATGCTATTTATAACCGTTTATCATTAAATATTTCAGATTCTAAAGATAATTCTTCAGTCTTAACAGTTCAATCCACCCCTACATCTAGAGATTAGGTTTAGTATAAAAAAATTTAATAATCGGGTTACCCGACCAGACTATAGGACTATTACCCTGTATAGCGGGCTTTCATTGTGATTGGCCAATATTTGTAGATCATCCCTCGATATCGTAAAAATTTTATCGGCTAATCTCGAATAAAAAAAAACTAATATGTATAAAAATGATTATATCGATGATTAAATTAATACTGGCAGGAGTCTTTACCGTGAATCTCGATGACTTTAAACCTAAAACTATAATTTGTCGCAGAAAGTTATGACAAACCAAAATTTTAAAAAGAGACAAAAATGAAAAATAAAACAATAGATGTTTAAACCTATTCTAGAATATTAATACTAATAAAAAAATTATAAACAACTTTTAAACGCCTCTTTAATATCAGACTGGTCTTTAATCGTTATATGGTTACAGAACCATTAAACTCCTCTCACGAAATCTATAAACCTTATGACCCAACTTCATATTATTAATATATATGATAGTCAAGTTTCTTTATTAGTTAGGGATTACGAAGAATAAATAAAAGAGAACATAAATTTCTGAGTTTAATCGGTTTATTGTTTACACACCTCTCATCTAACTTTCATGGATTTCCGAATTTTCCGAATTTTCCGAATTACTTTTTTTAGTCACAATTCGTTTTCGTGGCACACAATTGGTTTAAAGTTCAAGATCATCAAATGTAACATTCCGATCTTTTAGCCAATCAAAATGCAAGCCAGCTATGCTTAAATCGTACCGAGTTAAAAGACATTCATGTGGTTGGTTGACCAATCAAATCAATTAAAGAAATTTTTTATTTAAATTTTGTATTCCATATAGAATTCAAATAAAAAAAACATTTGCGCACCTTCTGTTTAATAGAAATGTTGATTTTTTTTTAAACTTTGAACAAAGATATCTTGACAACCACTCGGCTAAATTCGATAAAACTTTTTTTTTATTTGAATTCTATGAATAATAAAATTCAAATAAAAAAAGCTTCATTGAATTTATTTAGGTAGTTGCTGATAGCATAGCAGGCTTTCATTCTGATTGGCTAGTTTTTGTAACATTGCAAAATCTCATTGGCTAATAGAAAATAAGGTCGAAGCAAAATTAAAAAATTTTAAACCAAAAAATAAATTTAATTTATATTTTTAATTTATAATGATAATTCTTAATGCTTGAATCCAGACAGTCATTGTTAGATGCGTATTTGGTCAAACTTAACAAAAAGAATAATATCTTTAAACTTAACAATTCATTAGAAATATATATTAATAATCTTTATTAACCAAATTAAATATTAAATAATAAAATGAATTAAAAAGAACCGCCAACTATCAATAAGTGTAAAGCACGCTCATGGAGAGCATAGACAGTATAAAAAAACCAAACACTAACAAAACATAGTGTGTAATCATACATGTCCTATATATATATTCTATATTTAATATATTATAGCTTTTAAAACTTGGTCAAATAACCTATATTCAAAAAAAATACTAGCTGTAAGCATTATTGTTGAAGCGCTATTTTTGAATTAACAAGCTTGAAAAAAAACGTAACAACACTTATTAGCAAAGGTATAATTTACCTTGCTTATTACTAAATTACTCTAATCTATAAGACAAAAAGTGCACCCCATTAACTTCTGGATTAATTAACATTTTGATATGTTATAAAAAAAAGGTATAGTTTCAGAATATCTATGTCGCATGCTTTAACAGTTCGTTTTATAGCAAAAAATTCATTTAAAGTCAGGTGATATATGCGGTGTATATATGTAACAATACATTCAGAGATTGACCAATCAGAATTAAAGCCCGCTAATTGTAATATTATCACAGTGTTAATATACATATTAGATGAAAACAATATAACATTCAGCAGTATAACATAAATATTATTATAAAAAAATTAAAACCATGTATACTGTATAATCTTTAGCAAATAAAAAAAATGACAAGTAAAACATAGCTCATTTGTGAAAAAGCAAACAAACATAATTATTTTTAACAAATAAAAATAAAGCTATATAAATGAAAATCATGTGCTTAAAGAAAAATTAACACATCTGATAAAACGGCTAATCCTTCGAACAATAAAAAGACTATAATAAAGCTTCGAGGTATAAAATAAACTAGTTTGGAAGTGAAATATTGTAGGGGCACTTCTCTACTACACCATTTATATTCTGATACACCTATGGAATCTTATAGTATTCTCATTAAATTAGATAGAAAATATTGTATGTATTTACTAAAAATTATTTAAAAAAAATCAAAATGAGTGTTTATTGGTTGAATCATCTAGGATATAGATTATAGCGGTAAGCGTTCCACTTTGTCTTATTACCAGATTCTTCCTTAATCCTTCAATAATATATAAACATATTGTTATCCTCAGTTCTGTAAATAATATAGACATCAAACTATTAGAATTGAATTACATAAAGAATCAAAGTAGACTAAGAAAATGATCTACAGTATGCGAGCCAATAAATGGCATTAACTAATCTTACCTGTTACTTTTGGGGCACTAATTATTTGTTGGTTAGTTATCCAAATCACACCACGTGAAGGGTCAACACTCGAGTGACCTGTGTACTACACTTTGGTTATTCTCTTCTTCATATAATTTTTTCAAATAAGGAAAGACAACAGTAAAAAGAATTATTCAGAATATATCATGAAATTAAGGATAAAGGTAAAGGTTATGAACAAGGTTTAATAAATATAAAAATTGAAATTTATATTTCAAGAAGAGTCATGGGCAAGATTTAGGAAAATTACAGAAAGATGGGTTTGATTTGTTAAAATAATAGGAAACTTGGCTAATTTGGCTATTTCTTTTGCTACATTTAAAAAACTTTTCACAGAGGGATATCCAGTATTTATGAAACTTAACAACATCCCAATCATCAAAATAAGTATCATTAAAGTATAGATATCGGGTTTCAGTTTTTCAGGAGATTAAACAATGCATGTCAGATTAATCGTGCAAATCCTGTGACCAATTTGACATGACCAGAGCTCTTCACATACAGCACCTCTAAGATTGCAGATGACATTGGGTCCTATATTATCTGTAATTTAATTGATAATCCGTTTCCGAATGAGGGAACCATATAAACCATATATAGTAAATTGTGACGCACATGACTATGAGATTTACTATAGTCAAAAATACCATTTCACGTAAACAATAGTAGGTTTACATTAGTCGGCAAATTATTTTATACCAATATCTCTGCAACTACTAAACAGATTTTAATGATATTACTATATTAAAATCAGAAAATAATGCTCTACAAGATTACTTAGAAATTGAAGATATATTTACATAGTAGAAAAATGACTTCACTTTGTCGTGAAGTGGCATTTGTGGCTTAGCAATTTTATATAGTAAATCATATAGATCTGCGTGTCACAATTTACTATGTATGGCTCCCTCATTTGGAAACGGATTATCAATTAATATATATTCTTTATTATATTAATTAATATAATATCTAAAACAAACCTATTTGACCATCCCAATTTTTGCATTGGAAAAAATTAATTTTCTATTATGAATATATGAAATCATGTCAATATCTCTGTCTTTGAATCTTCTATTAATAATAAAAGAGTAAATGTGTTATTGCCATTAATGACTAAAGAAACACATGCTGGAATAGTCTATGGTTGGTGTTTCAGAAATCAAATATATTCTATTTAGCACTTGTTCTGGGGTCCCTCTCCTAGTCTTTCTATATTGTATTATAAACGCAACTTTTCAGATATGAATAGAAAAAAGTTTAATTGTCGAAACAGTTGGCCGCGAAGAGCTTTCATTCTATTTGGTTTTACACCTAGTGATATTGTAACTTCAGATACACGATAACTCAACAGAAACTCAATGAGAATACTCATCCTGTGTACATATAGTGCAAATGATATGATTTTATAATCTAACTCTAATATTTTTCTTTTAAAAAGAGCGAGTATCTAATAACAACACCAATGGATTCTGATCTTAATAAAACAAAATTTCAAAGATCATCACATATTTTTTATTATGATTTACCATCACTCCTTTTTCTCTAGGTATTTTTTTTTTTTTGGCAATCCTGCCTTTATTGACTAAAGAATGCGCATGTTATTACATACAAAGGTCTCCAACTACTGCCTTTAACCCTTCTTTTTCTACAATAAAGACTTATCCAGCTACTGTATAGTGCCCAGATGCGATCTGCCGCAGCAACCTTTTTCCTATCCTCAGGCCTTCAACTCACTGAAGGAACTTTCTTGGGTCAACGGACGGTGGTCGCTAGCCTTGTCAAGATTGCGTTAAGTTTGTTTACCAACCGGTTTATAGAGCCCAGACCATGTTGGTTTATAGTTAGTTTGGACTAAGTTGGTTAAAAAGATTTCAACCTTGTTCCAACATTTTTTTTCCTTTGCTTTGTGTTCTGATTCCACTTCTCTTGCGGTTCTTTTATGTGAATTTTCTTTGTGCGGCCTACTTTTTACTGTTCTTTCCCTTTTGTCCTTGTTCGAGATACCCTGATTCTTTTCCCATTCGTTCACCGCCTCACAACGGCAAATCCAAATGATTCGTTTTTTCTCTAGGTATTGGGATTGATTCGGATTTGTATTATTATATAAATCAGCCTATACTTTTGAAATTGAAGTAAAGAAACTAGCTATTGTTGCTAAGTAATTATCAGTATTATGACGCGAATAAACCATAGTATAAGTATTATCTCGCTCACGTCGCCTACGATGATGGTGAAATTTCATAATTTTTTTTCAAAAAATTCTTGCTTAAATTACTTGAAACATACATTTCGTGCCAAAAACTCATTTTTAGAATATGGCCATTTATTCTCTGCAGATTATATATATTTCTAGTCGTATATCAATTCCTATGTATAAGGTTTGAATATTAGTCTGGCGATCAGTTTATACGTAGTCGAAGTTATAATTAACCAAATTCAACTTGAATCCATCTACTTAGAATGTTCTGGGGTTCTGCAACAGCCAATTATGCATGTGGAAATAATAATAAATATACGGATGTTTAAACAACTTCAACTCATGTTATTTAGTTGAAATAATAATTGAAAATGCCTACATATCGCTGAAATTGTTAGACTAAATGAAAAATGGCAATTTCCACTTGTACCTGTCTCGCAAAGAAGTTATGAAGCCTTGTAAGGTGATACAGATAAATTTATACGTATCTGAAACTATTCTAACACATGTTTAATGAATATTTTTGTTACGTGGACAAATTATGGAACATTACGTATAATGACACTACGTATAATGACCAAATCGTTAATTCCGATTTATTTTTATTAATTAAGCATTAATTATTCGAGGTTCTCTCACATTCACATAGCTTATATATGCCATTCGCTACTTTTTGTATGTTTTGCAATATAGGTGTGAATGATGATTGCATTCATCACAAACCTTACATCTGTACTTTCAACAATGTGCTATTCTGATTTTTTTATCTATATATTATTAACAGAAAAAATAATATAATACATACTTACGTACAAATAAATTATGCATTATGATAAGCCTCATAAGTTTGTTACCGTTATATAAAATTGTACATACAGTGCCAATAATGTAGATTAAGACAAATAATTTTTTGTTACTTCAGATCAACTACCTATACCTGATATGTTGCAAAAGTTAAGGCTAGGGTATCTCATATGATGTTACACATATGTAATTTTATGCAGATCACGGATTCAGCCCCTATAAAAGATTATGCAAACTTGTGACTATTAAGGAATTTTAACCCATGGTCTAATATTGTTAAAACGAAGTTTTTTCAGTTGTTTAAAAGTTGTGTATTTGCTAGTAAACAGTTTTTTCATTAAACGAACTGTTTAAAAAGAGGTTTGTTTAGAAACAATCTAGTATTAACTTTGCGCATGTGGCTTCAAAAATGCGCATATCAAGTAAACTTTTTTAACAAACGGTTTTTTTTCTTTAACTTTTACAGGATATAACTTCGGTCACTTGTTTACATCTAATGGTATTATAAAAATTATTTGTAATTAAGAATTTTTTGAAAGTTTATTAGAAACCTTTCGTATTTATTAAGAGATCTATTTATAGATTAGATATAAACTATTTGGAAGATTGGATTTTTTGTGCGCAAGTGTTTGTAACAAGTATTTAAAACTTATTGCAAATAAAAATTTTTATTATAATATGAGTAAGATTGTATAAAATAAAAAAATCAAAGATTTTTAGTCTTCATACGTTCGTAGGCACAAAATAATTTGATTGGCTAATAAATAATAAATTACTATTTTTAGATTAGTTATACGAATGATCTACAATATCAGCATGTCCGTTATTTTGCTATATTGCTGTATTGCAGATCATATGAGATACCCCTACCCTTAATTGTATTTTATTGGGAATAAGGACGAAACTAGTTTCGTCCATATTCCAAAATCTGAAAAAGTTATTGCAAAAAAAGGTGCAGTTTGCATAATTTTGTGAAATTTGTAGATCATCAAGAAAAGAAATTTCATATTCAGATATCGGGAATAGTTTTAAGAAATCCGAAATCATCTAGAAATCGCAAGTGATTCCTTTTTTTCTTCTTGCTCTGCAAATTTCACAAAATTATGCAAACCGCAATAAAACAAACTACGATAAATAAATTCTTGGCGAACAAATGCATTTAAAAATCATAGAGATAAATACTTTATTAATTTTATAGATATGATAAAAACAACCCATTTTTTGCGCTTGCGATGTTATTCAAACTTCTATCTTCGCTATACGGTAATTGTTTATAACAAATGAAGTTTATTTTACAGTAGTGATGGGTATTAGTATAATAGGTGTTTCAATAAAGCTTTCTAGGAATCAAGATCGCTTTTATATGTCAAATGCCGAGTATGATAATATATTTCTCATAATTATTTGCAATTGTTCTCTTGCTTCTATCTGATTATATAACCGTGATGTTCGTGTTTATTTATATGGATCGACTTTGGACCAGTTCAAAAAACTGGTCTGGACCACGGACTGTAACATCTCTAATATTATACTATATAACTAAATATTGTTAATTAGTAATAATACATATTTTTATTTAACTATATATTTGCAATTAAACTTAAACAATACTATTGTTAAAGTTTTTAAATTAATATAACATAAAAATGTACTGTAGTATATATTCAATCAAAAATACATAAATCCTTATCAAATTATGTAATATTATTCATAAATACGTATTATACAAAATATCTGTGCAATAAATAAATAAACTATAATACTCAAATACTAAAATATCCTTCAAGAACTTGAAACTTAATTCCTCGTTCCAAAATGTTTTGAAATAAAGAGGTTTTACCAAAAGAAACTGCCGGCGTTAGGACTAGATATATATTGGAACATTAGAATTATGAGACAATCCTTAACTATAATTAAGAAAGATTCAATACTACCTCCTTTAGGTATTATAGTCTTTTCTCTTAACATTGTGTAAGCGCATTGAACTACAATAATAGATGTCGCGGAATATCCAGGTTCAGGCCCTGTGACTTTAGTAACAAGTTCAACATCTGGTTGTAAATTAGATGTTGATTTTTGCTCATTACTGCGATCAATAAGAGGTGTCTTTGAATCAATATTATGTTTTGATGATTCCGGATCCTCATCTCCATGTATTCGAGACTTTGAAATTCCTCTTGCATAAAACATATGATAAAAGCTAGTTTCCTGAATTTGTTCGAGTGTAGGTCCATCATGTGAAAAAAGACCTATTAACAAATAAACATAAATTTACAAACTTTGATCTATATTATGTTAAGGAGGCATTGAAAAATAAATATAATATTACCGAAGCTAAAAAGCCTAGGATATTTCAAAATTAATGACCTTCCCCATGAATACTTTGCTAAAAAGTTTATTAATGTGCTTCCAATGTAAAACATTAATAAATATCTGTATCTGGGAAAAGCAAGGTATGCTGCAATTTGAGCAGGTGGCACCTCTGTACGGTGCTCAATATCAAGTTGTTGACTTAGTTTAATAACAGAATGATCTGTTAAGAAGGAAGGAATAACATACGCTTTGTATACACATTAAATTTATGGGATAAAAGTAATGTAAATAGTTTATATATATATATATAATTAATAAATTTTATGCTGAATATTGAAAATTCTACCTTTAACACGATTATCCCATTTTCCATTTGGAATTCTTTTAATTGGTGGGCCAACTCTAGGCACAGTGCGATTAGTGCGATTGGCATTTTTTCGTAAGTCTCTGAGGCTATTAACATTAGCAATACCATGTACTATAAAAAGATAACGTGAATGTCATTATTTTAAATTTATATAACATAAATACTATATATGTAAATTACCAAGAGTTGAATAGGTTCCGTAGTTGACGACGATTCCAGATTTTCCACCTTTAACACTTGAAATCATTTCAATTTGTGAAGGAATTGCATTTCTTAATTGTAATTGTTGTTTTGTATATAAGAATCCCAACTCTGCAGGTATCTATGAGTTTAGTGATAGATATTTTAGACATTTTATATTTTTTACGAAGAAGAACGCACTTATAGTATAACATACACTATCGTATCCACAAGCAGAAACTTGTAACAAAATTAGACCGCGTTAGATGTAAATAACAAATATGTGAAATAATTTCAATTTTAAATTTGATTTAATGAATGGGTAAAAAATTTGCATACCAACAGTTGTATTATTATTTTTTGCAGCTTGATCGTATGTCAATTGCATTCTTTCAATAAAATCTGGTTCTCCTGAAGTGAAAATGTTTGTCAAAAGAACATGTATATATTTTTATTCATAAGCTCATATAATTCTATTAAATTATACTACCAGAAATGTCTATATAATCACAGAAATTTTCTACGCAAGCTTTGACCACCGGCTCACCATAGAATCGAAATGGACCTACGCAATTAATTAGTACTTTTGTTCTTCGTGCTAATGCGTTTAAGGTTTCCGGGCTGTCAGCGTCAGCAACTAAGATTTCTGGCTTAGGAACATTGTTACCACCCGCGTTATTTACAATAGTTGAAATTTCAGTAAGACGCGTTATTGAACGCCCAGCTATCGCCCATTTAAGTCCAGGTAGCTGTTCTATAGTTTGGCAAATTTGCTCAACCACAAATTGACCAGTGAAACCTTTTAAAATAATTTGATTACGTTTTTTTCGAGAAATGAGTTTTGAATAATCTTATAATGATAATAAATATGCCAAACCCGTAGCACCGAAGATAACGAGATCGAGCTCTTTTTCATTTCCTTGCGTCATTAACAAATTTATTGCCGTGGACGATTTAAAAGTCCAAAGTTCGATGATGGTAGGAGATTCATTTGATTGGTTGTCGATCTTTATAAAATGCAATCGATCATATCATATGATAATCGCTAACTAAATTTGTTATCGGGCTTTCGATCTGTCAGTGATAGTATAATTGAAAGTCCAATGACTAGGGTTGTCCGTATACAAGACCCCCCAGATATCAGACCCCCTATGTACTAGACTGCGAATGAAGGTTTTAATTTTGGTGGGGTGTAAGAGACCCGGGTCTTTTATACGGCAGTTTACGGTACTTGCCAATATGTAAATTACAAAATAGGTATTAAAGTTGGCCAAATCATATGACAATTTCTACCAGCATTAACATCGACCCAGCCTCAATGGCTACCAGATTTTATAAATTGTTATTTTGAGTTTAGACATATAACTTACATACATTATGACGTAAATCACAGTGTAATTTATGTCAGTAAATTACAATTAACGTGAAATTTAACAACCCTACCGATGACACATTCATATATAGGCTAATATTAGTTGCCAAACTATAGTTGCAATTAATCGATTACTTAGATCACGTGACTAAACAATTGATTAATTTTTTGATACGATAGTTAATGCGGGAAAGAATTCTGAAAATTTCCGATGTAGAAAATGGACGAACTGAAAATACGAGCAAGGTCGAGGCAAATTTTTTTGTCAGTATCCGAATAATTCCGAGGATAGTATATGTTGCATAATACTATAAAAGATCGTATAATCTATTTAAATATTTCGGTCAAATCGCATAATCCTGGACACCCTAATTTGTATAGTTGATATTACATCTTTAAATTGATAGTAACGGTAACTTATGATTTATTAAAATTAAACCAAATAATGTATTTACACAAAAGCTTTAAGACTTCGTGGTAATCCGTTAAGCAGATGTATCGCTTTCAGATTTAACATATTACAAATTGAACCAGACATGGGCATAGACAAATTTAAATAACTAGTAATAAAACGGCGACATTTCATAAGGCTGGAGCTCACCAAAATAATTTACATTATAAGATATTATACAGTATATTAAACCTCGTTACGAAGAATTTTGAAAATATATTTAGAAGCTCATTATAGGCGATGTCTATCAATTACAGTGTTTGCATTTGGACTATAAACATTTCATTTGGATGGACAAAATTTTATATGTCCAAATTCACGAAATTGCCAACACATTGCATTTTGTTGATGAGTCTCTAATATTTGACAAAGATGCCTCACAAATCATGAGCCATATCTCAACCATCTTAATCCAACCACTAAATGGTGAGCTTGCTAGAATGGTTTTACTTCATAAAGAACTATTAGAATGATTATTGTCAGAATGATTATTTAACGCTAACCATAATGAGCTGTTAGATGTTCACGTACACTCACATGACTTTAATCTTCATTCGATACTATTTTACATCTCACGTATTATATAATGGCAAGAAGTAGATTGTTCACCTAAGAGAGATGGGGGTATTATGGCGAATTAGGTATTGTGGAGAATCGTGATCCTGTGATCGGAATTGAATCAAATTTATGCCTCTCATCGAGAGAAATCAAATTTTTATTCAATTAAGACCGCCATGTCACAAGATATTGAGGTTAATGCATTTTTATCTTCGTTAGCATCTAATCAGCTTTGTGACTTAGTGGTCCAAATTGAGCGATTTTTATACATCGATTCCTCTCGAGATTACCCGATTTTTCCAATTTTTCTGATTTTTTAATTAGGGTTAGGGTTAGGGTTAGAGTTGGGTTAAGGTTAGGTTAGAAGGTGGTTTTTATATAGTAAAATCGCATTCCCGGCATTTTTACTTAGTCAAA
Organism: Gigaspora rosea; assembly: GCA_003550325.1. Taxonomy (NCBI): domain Eukaryota; kingdom Fungi; phylum Glomeromycota; class Glomeromycetes; order Diversisporales; family Gigasporaceae; genus Gigaspora; species Gigaspora rosea. Next base: position 54,713 of record QKWP01000846.1, read on the forward strand.
CAAGACGGTTTGGATAGCCATTTTTTATATATTTCGTGTTTTTGTCTTTGCCGTCTCGCTTTGTTTTGTTCGGACTGATCCGGGTTATATATTGGGTAATTTCGTGATGTACCTGGCTTTAGCCTACCCCACAACTTGGATCGCTGGGTCACATGATTAACCAATTTAGATATATAGAATACTATAGTAAAAGGGTGGCGAATCGTTGATATCTCATGCCCCATGATCAGAATCCAAAACTTTTTATATCATTAGATTCCTCTCATCAAGAAGAAACGAATGGTATAAAAATCGTTGGATTCTGACCATGGGATCACAAAATATCAACGATTCGTCACAATACCTCCTAATGCAAAAAAACCCATTTATTTTTTAATGAAATTTTAAATTCGAATATCTTTAGTTTTAGTGATCAGAATCGAATGATTTGGGTATCAATTGATTTAGCTTAATGAGATAAATCAAATATACTAAAATTATTCGACTCAGTCAATAGATTATATGATACGAACAAAAATTGTTAACTTCGCCATGATCCTTATATCTTGCAGAATATTGGATAAATCCATAAATTACCCATCACTGCCTAAAAATGCATATTCTATTTTATGACTAAATGAATTATAGAGTTATTTTTACAAAGAGTACTTGCTAGCAATCTTCTTTCTTTAGAACCAAGATTATTATATAAAATACTTAAATAAGTTAAAGTATTATTTTTGCAAATAACTTTTGCAATAATTTTCTGTTCTCAAATCCAATTCTAGCTCTTCAAAATACAGTGATACCAATTTATGATTGATACAGAGAGCTTCAACCAAGGCTTTTTAAAACCCCAAATATTTTTTATATACAGTTAACCCTCTATAAGTGCACTGTGTAGGGATAGCAAAAAATCATACATTTAGTAAGGTATTGCATTTAGGGGGGGGGGGGTAAAAATCTTTAAGTGCATATGTAGCAGGAAGACTGTGCATTTATGAAGGTATTGATTGCATTTATAGAAGTTGCATTTATGGAGGTCTGACTGTAGATTATAACTGGATTTTGGCCAATTTTCGATCTAATTGCTAAAAATAACAAAACTATATTTACTTAAATAGCTTTTTATCCAGTAATCAAAATTGAATATACTTTTTTTGTTAGATGCACCAGGACCCTGAATAATACATATAAAGGCTATATTGAAATTTTGGATAAGAAAATACTTTTTTACTGAAATGTTATATTTGAAAAGCAGTTATTGGCCAAACGGTTATATTTAAAAGTGGATAAAAGCCTTCAATATTATGTTATTTAAAATGGATAAAATTAATAAATTTTAAATAGTGTAATCGAGTTATTCGATTATATTTAAAAGATTGGGTTTTTAAAAGAATTTTTAAAGTGTTTTTTTTTATTGAGATAAGTATTTTTTACGTCCGAAATCTGTCTTTACAAAGGTACTTTTTGCTCTTGTTTTATAACTTTTGCTTTTACTAATCATTGTCTATTTTTAGGTGATCTGATCGCGGTACTCAAGATGTGATACGGTTTCATACATAGGGATTGATGCTCTATGATTGTATGCATAACGATTGATGCATCACGATGATATGCACACGATGATAGAGAATAAACATGTACGGGGCACCGATACAAATATCGGCGTATATTGTAAACAAATAAATAAATAAATAAATAAACAAATAACAAATAGATTTAAAGACTAATATAAACAATAAACACGGAATTAACTATAATAAAATAAATATAAAATGTACGAAGAGTTCAATGGTCGTCATGTGTCGTAGGCACATGATCAGTGCAGTACGTATCATTGTACCGATATCCCTATCGTTGTACTGATATTCCTAAATTGGTCTACTATTTCACACTCCCCCCCCTCTAAGCCACAAGATCCTTCGAGTAGTACATATCTAAAAAAATTCAAATATAAATAGTTGGCTCCCATGCTGGTCGATCATAGTATTTCTTCAGTCGATTAGTATTTATTAATTTCTTTAGGATTTTCCCATCTATCGTTCGCAGCTTATAAGTTCTGGGTGCACCAAAATTATGGATATAGTATGGTCCATTCCATTTTTCTCTCAGTTTATCACCATACACGTTTTCTTTGGCTGATTCATACATAAGAACTTGTTCTCCTATTTTAAATTCGATGGTCCTGATATTCTTATCGTGGTATCCTTTTTGTCTTTCTTGGGTCTTTTTAATGTTGTCTTGTGCCATAAGTCGTTGTTGACTCAAGTCCTCTGTGATCTTCATAATATGGTGCTTTAATGAATTTTCTAGAGACGCTTTCGGCCTTTCTTCTTCTTGCTGGATTTGTAGATCTAGAGGTACTACGGCTTCCCGTCCATAGGTGAGGAAAAATGGATCGAGTTTGGTAATATGATTTTGAAGCGTGCGATATGCAAATAAGGCAGGAGGTAAGAGAGTATCCCAGGTGGACTTATAATTGCCTACAAGCTTCGTCAACGTAGTGCAAAGAGTTTTATTAAACCTTTCGGTTAAGCCGTTTGTCTAGGGGTGGTAGGCAGTTGCTAAATGGTGACGGGTGGTCATAATTACGCATAGGGCATCTACTATTTCATTACAAAATGAGCGTCCTTGGTCAAATAGAAGCGCTCTTGGACAACCGTGGCGGCATATAAGATTCTCATAAATAAAATGGGCTATGGTAGATGCAGTTATGTCTGGAATTGCACGGGCTTCAGGCCACTTTGTTAAATATTCTGTGGCGACTATTATATAGTGATTACCACTTTCTGTTATGTTCTTGAAAGGCCTGACAATGTCTATACCAACCCGATCAAAAAGAGCGCCTACCCTCAGAGGATGTAATTTTTCATGATGTTTTGGAGCACCTTGTCGTTGGCATGTGTCACAAGTGCGTATATAATCACTAATTGTCTTGTACATTCGAGGCCAAAAATATTTATCTTTAATTCTATTATAGGTGGACTCTAATCCAAAATGTCCAGCCATTGCATCTGAGTGGACATTATATAAAATTTTTTCTAACTCATTGCTTTTTATTACACATAGGGGCGGTCTTTCTATATTCTTATTTCTTCGATAGAGAATATCGTTCTGTACAAAATAATGTATGGTTTGTTTTAAGAACTTCTTTTGTTCTTTATGAACTAAATTATCGGGAAGCTTGGCACCCTCCAGGTACGTTTTGATTTGATGGTATAATTGGGGGTCCATTTCTGTTGGTATTAACTTAAATTTTTTTTTTTTTTTTTATAAATAACTGCCAGGACAACGGTAACCTGGACTGGATTCAGACCGGATTTAAATTAGAAACATGGTTTATATTATTGTTTCTGTTTTCCTTTTTTTTTTTTTTTAATATATTAACTAACTTTTATATTTTTTTTTGTTTTCCTCATGGGGTTTGTGAGGAATTCGAGACAAGAAGTCTACATTGTTGTGGGTATTACCCTTTTTATAACAAATCGTGCAAGGGTATTCTGTAGCGATCATTATCCACCTTGCGAGTCTGCTGGTAGGTTGTGGATTATTTAACAACCACTTAAGGGCTTGGTGGTCGGTTACTAATTCTAGTTGTTTACCATATATGTAGAGTCGGAAATACTGCATAGCCCATATGCCGGCCAAGCATCTATCTCAGTGGTCGAATAATTCTTTTCAGGACCATTAAGTCTCCTACTCGCATAAGCTATCACATATTCCCGATTGCTATCGTCCTTCTGGGCCAAAATCGTGCCTAGACCTACATACGAAGCGTTGATGTATAAAATAAATGGCTTTGAAAAGTTAGGGTGGCGTAATATAGGGGCCATTATTAGCCTTTGTTTCAACATTTCGAAGGCTTCTTGGCATGGATGATCCCATACGAATGGTGTATTTTTCTTTAAAAGTAAGTTAAGCGGATAAACTACAGTCAACCCTCCATAAATGCAACTTGTAGAGACAAGCCTACAACGTGCATTTAGGGAGGTTTGCATTTAGAGAGAGCCAATTAAATTGCAGCTTTTAAAAATCAGATCATCAAGTTTGTGTAACTTCTACTAAAACTATATAACCTATCTTAAATACTAAAATTTGATTGGACAAGTGCATTTAGGGAGGTTAGTGTGATATAAAATGTTATTCAAGAGAACGTGCATTTACAGAATATAGAAAGTGCATTTAGCACTAATAACATTTTACAAAATAGAAAAAAACGTGCATTTAGAGAGGTATTGCATTTATGAAGGTTGCATTTATGGAGGGTTGACTGTATTTTGGAAAAGTTTTCTACAAATTTCCTATAATATGAGGCTAACCCTAGAAAACCTCTTAGCCTGGTTAGGTTTGTCGGCATAGGGAAGTCTCTAACTTTTTCAATTTTTGTAGGATCAGGGGCGATATCTTTCCTATTGATGAGATGTCCTAAGAATGACAACTCTTTTTTAAAAAAACAACATTTATCCCTATTTAGCCGTAATCCAGCACTTTTCAGTATGTCGAAGACTTGTTGTAAATGGGACAGATGTTCGTTAAAGGTTGTTGAATGGATATTTATGTCATCCAAATAAACTAACACGAATTTTCCGTTGACTGGATGTAAAATTTTATTCATTAGCCGTTGAAATGTTGCGGGAGCATTCGTGAGTCCGAATGGCATAACCAGGAATTCGTATAGCCTATCCCTGGTGACAAAGGCAGTTTTTTCTCTATCTTGGGGATTCATTTCTATTTGCCAATAACCGCTTGCTAAGTTCAGTGTTGAGAACCACTGTGAGCCATTTAATGAGCTTAGGATATCGTCAATCCTTGGCATTGGGTAAGAATCCTTAACGGTCAATGCGTTTAGCTTCCTGTAGTCAACACAAAATCGCATTTTTCTGTTCTTTTTCTTTACTAACACCACTGGGGAACTCCAAGGACTAGTTGATTCGTGGACGATCCTATGTTTCACCATTTGTTCAACTTCTTTCATGATAAACTCATTCTCTGTATGGGATACCCGGTACGGTCTTTGTTTTATGGGCTCAACTTCCTCTTTTAATACGATTTTATGCATTTCTACTTTGGTTCGTCCCAATTGTGTTAAGCCTTCCGCAAATATTTCTTCATTAGATTTTATTAAGTTTTCTACTTAAGTTCTTTGTTCTGTTTCCAACTCGTTAATCCCGTCCGAAGCTGCTGGAATTCCCAATTCTTTTTCAAGATTATCTACCAAGCATTCTAACGTTTCCATTTCCGATGTCACTTCCTTACATTCTAGACAATCGCCTTTTCCTTCCTCCATTAACTTTACAAAATAACACCTCAATTTGATGTTTCTATTCTTCTGATTTTTATTATCTGTTTTTGTTTTTTCTTTAATTTGTTTATATTTATCTTTCGGTTTTTCTTTCCCTTCTATACTAACGTAATCATTTCCAATTTCTATAATAGGTAACTTATCCGTATCTCCCATAACCACATAACTTTTTCTTCTTCAACTTCTTCTTCTTCGTATTTGTTCTCACTATCCTCTCCCAAACTTACACCATCACCTTCATGTTCTTTCTGTCCCTTTTTCTCTAGTAGTATCGGTTTTTCTTTGTCATATATCATTCTTTCCTAGCAGGCAATTGGAATTTCTTTCTTTTTGTTGTTCCATTCATATTTAAAACACCTGTATTCTAAATCGATTGTTCCTTTTACCTTAGCTAACCAGTCTGTTCCAACGATTACCATATATTCCTGGGCTTCTGTAACCTCGACATCAATAGGTATTTCTACTTTATTTATTTTGATCAGCAAATTTTCAACTACTCCCAACGGGTGCTTCTTTTGTCTGTGTACATCGACTAAATTTCTTGTTGATGGTTTATTAATAACTCTCTTGATTTTCTTTAGAAAGTTATATGAAACCAGGCTTTTACTTGATCCCGTATTCAATATAAGGTAAATAGGACACCGGTCTATAGTGGCTTCACAGTAAATAACTTCTACCAGTGATTGAAAATCATCTAGCGATTCTAAATTATTTAAAACTAACAGTGACAATAAATTACTAGGTAATGGTTGTTCTGTTATCTTCCTTGAGGGATCTACTAACTCAGTTTTCCCGGCACTCTCACCCTCGCGAGAAGTTGCCTCTAAACGTTTAAATCTCGCAAACAGCAATCCCAATGGCTCCTGTGAGTTCATCGGATAAAGTAATGTAGGCTTGATTTCCACCGTTTTGACTTTGTGTTGCCCTATTACTATTGTTATTACTATTGTTATTACTATTATTATTAGATCGGTTATTTGTACTTGGATTTTGGTTGTTTCGAGGTGGTATATTGTTTGATCTTGAGGGCATGTTATTTCTATTTTGGCTATTGGTAGATCGATTTTGCCAGGTCCCACTGTTATTATTGTTATATGGAGTCTGTATATAGCAGTCTCTTGCTATATGTCCTTTCCTACCACATTGATAACAGATGATACCAAATGGGAAGGGACGGGGTGGAACGGATGAGCTTTGGGACGTAGGGCCAGTACCTACTTTCTTTTTTTCATCTTGCTTTTGTAGCAGGGTCTTCATATTCTGTGCCATATCTGATATAGCCTTCTTCAATTCTCCAATTTCTTCATTAGCAGAACTTTCGCGGCTTAGGTAGCTTCTCTTCAAGGAGTACAAACTTAGTGGACCTCCTCTGGAATATGCGGCTTCGGTGGCTTTCGCCTTTTTTAAGGCTTGTTGAATGGTTGTTGGACACTCCATTTCAACTGGCTCCTTTAATTCTTGTCTCAACCCGTCAATAAATTGTCTAATACGGTCCACCTGTGGGTACCTTTGTGTAGGGTCAGCTTTTCGATAAAGTTTCCAACTCGTCATAGTACTCGTCCACTGTCTCTCCTAATCCTTGTTGGCGGCTTCAGAGCTCAGCAATCCATCGATTTTGCTGATGCATGGTACAGAATTGTCGCTCAAACAGATGAATGAACGAATGTCGTGGCCGGGTTTGATCATTCCAAGTTTGTACCGTATAGGCGACATTTCTCCACCAAGTATACGCCGGCCCTTTCAAGTATGATGGTAGGATATCAAATCTTCTAGCTTCACTTATATAGTTGGCTACACAAGCTTCATCAAACTCGTCTAGCCAGGTGAGTGGATCCTGATCACCACCACTAAATGTCAGAAATTTCACCACTTTAGATTCTCGGGGCTGAGCTGGGGCATTATTTCCCATTGCTAATATAAGGTTATTCATACTTTGTAATAATTGTCCCATGGGATCGGTGCCAGCAGCTCCCGGGGCTGGAGGTGGTAGATAGGGTGCTCGTACTGGCGGATTTGGTGGGGTTAGTGCTCGAATCGGAGGGTCTGGTGGGGGTTGTTGTTGAATTGGGGAATTTGGTGGAGGTTGATTTTGTGCAGAGCGTCGAGGTACCGGAGCAACTCTTCTAGGAGGTGGTGGGTTTGTACAGGAGTTGGTGGCTGTCTTTGTGGTGGAGGACATTAATTATCGAAGCGAACTTGGGAGGTCTGAAGAAATCGATTATTTTCATTCCGGATTCCCAGTTCTAACGGGTCTACAATTGGGTCATTGATCTGAGGTCTTCGGTATCCATGTGCGTATACCCTGTTAGCTCTTTGTTGCAAATACTATTCATCTTGGTAATCGATATTTCTGTATCGATTGTCGGTTACTACATCATGAAGGGGTAAAATCGGTACTTCATCGGGATTCGCAACAATTATTCGGTCATCCTCTTCTTCCTCATTGGCACAGTATTCATACCGGATCGGTACTGGTGTGAAAGGCCTACCGGCATCTTTCTGATAACGTGGTGTGTTATACCCTCATCATATTCTCAAGGTTCGAAATTTATCATGTCATCATAATCATTGAGCCTTCATATGTTACGTTGAGCTGGGGATGCCGATGTTTCTGCCCTTGGACTAGTGATGCCACCGAAATTGATTTTTAAAAAAGGCCTATTTTGTCTTCATTAGAGAAAATTAAAATTTTTTATAAGGAAGAGCAAATAAAATTTATAAAGATGTGTTCCTTATAATTTCGTCTATTCAAAAAAAGTATCAAATAATTTCGTCTTTCAAGTAAAATAGGTCAAAAACAATTTCGTCTTCAAATTTTAATTTCGGGTTTTAGAACCTCATCCTCATATATACCTTGGACTAGTGGTTATGTTTGATGCGGTTAATACCAAGTTACTTGTTGATTTTGGTAGAAGAGATTTCGGATTGGACTTATATACTTTATTAATTTTTTTTTTATAAGAGCGATTTAGATAAGAAAACTCATATAATGGGACTCTATTATATATATATATATATATTTTTTTTTTTTTTAGGCAACCCGGTCCTGTCGTTGTTGCCAAATGTAATCGAGTTATTCGATTATATATTTAAAAGATTGGGTTTTTAAAAGAATTTTTAAAGTGTTTTTTTTTATTGAGATAAGTATTTTTTACGTCCGAAATCTGTCTTTGCAAAGGTACTTTTTGCTCCCATTTTATAACTTTTGCTTTTACTAATCATTGTCTATTTTTAGGTGATCTGATCACGGTACTCAAGATGCGATACGGTTTCATACATAAGGATTGATGCTCTATGATCATATGCATAACGATTGATGCATCATGATGATATGCACACGATGATAGAGAATAAACATGTACGGGGCAACGATACAAATATCGGCGTATATTGTAAACAAATAAACGAATAAATAAATAAACAAATAACAAATAGATTTAAAGACTAATATAAACAATAAATACTAAGTATCGGAATTAACTATAATAAGATAAATATAAAATGTACGAAGAGTTCAATGGTCGTCACATGACTATTGTCATGTGTCGTAGGCACGTGACCGGCGCAGTACGTATCGTTGTACCAATATCCCTATCGTTGTACCGATATCCCTAAATTGGCCTACTATTTCACAATAGGTTATATTTAAAATTTGAATAACCAAAAAAAAAAAAAAAAAAAATTTTTTTTGGAGAAAAATTTTTTTTAAAAAAAATTTTTGAAAAAAAATTTTTTTTGGTGAAAATATTTTTTAAAAGAAAATTTTTTTTGGAGAAAATATTTTTTAAAAGAAAATTTTTTTTGAAGAAAAATTTTTTTTAAGAAAATAGTTTTTTGAAAAAAAAATATATTTGTTATATTTTTAAGTGGATAAAATTATTTAAATATTAAAGCTTATATGGGGTGTTCCAAGTTAAAAGGGCCCATTTTTACAATTTTTTGAAAAATGAGTTTTTATTAGATTCATATAAATTTTGACATGATTGACATTTTTCAATTATAAAGGAAAGTCGATTTGCATAATAAAAAATCAAGATAATGTAAAAGAAAAATTACACGAAGTTGCGTAGGGCAAACACATCACGAGATTACCCGATAGTCACCTGTTACCTTAAACCAATCAAAGTCGTTACATTTGATTAATTCCGGATCAGTCCGAAAATGGGCCCTTTTAACTTGGAACACCCCATATATAAAATAAGGTTAATTAGCTCTAATAAAAAGTGGATAAAATTTACAAAAAGTTTATATTAAAGCCAATATAACCTCTATATGGGGTCCTGATGCGCCACACTAAGAGCTTTATTTTTAAAAAAAGTTCATCCAAATTGAACTACTAGATGCAAAGATAATTGCAAAAAACAACAGATACAGGATGTAGATGAGATTTTCTGGGTCACATGAACCCTGACTCTCTAACCCATATAAAACAAAAAAGAACGATTTAAGTATAATTGAAAAAAAAATGGCACTAAAAGAACTACTCAAATGATTAATATCATTAATAAATATGAATTACGTATTATTTTAATAATTTGTTACGTCAAGTCGCCCGAGTCATTTTTCAATCAATGAAAATTGAAAAATGACAACTGTAAAGTACTGACTCTATGATTGGTACCTGGAGCAATTCATATTATATCCGAAGAATAACGTCTTTATGCTTTGGAGGATACCAAGTTGGTGTAAAACACATTGAAAACTGGCAAAGTTGAAATAAAAAATGCTCACCAAATACATCTCAACCCGAGAAGTATTATCATTAGTTATTATATAAGTTATACCACGATTTCTGTTAATAGATTAATATAAATCATAACTAGTTGATAGCTAACGATTGATTGTAATCGAACCAGTTGACAATAAATCGATTAGTTGTTTAAATGTCGATTAGTTGAAAAGTTGAAAAGTTGCCAACTAGTTGGTTGTTCAATTAACGATTTGGAACACTATTCATATCAGATATGGAACATTTTCAAGGATCGACGAAATCAAATGGATCTTCCACATGCTTGATCTTAATATACCTTATCATTGGCTCCTAACAAAGTGTCAAAATTTTTTGATAAAAGTGACATTACTGGGTGTTTTCATCGTACCCTAAGCGAGAAAAAAACAAAATGAAGGTACGGAAACCTTTTTCTTCGATTAGAACCGAAAGAACGTCCATAAATATATACTTTCTTTAGATCGCTATAGAAGGTTGCTGTCATAACCAATTGGAGTTGATTTATAAAACTATTGATTACATAGAGAAAGAGAAAAATATCAAAATTGATTTATTGTTAATATGCGGAGATGTTCAGGTTTGAAAGTTTAGCATATTGGTAAATTATTTACGCGCTAGCGTTCAAAACCAAAAAAAAAAAAATTGTCTAGACTATACGAAACAGGACAGATTTAGACTCTACCAGTATGCCAGATCACTACAAAGAAATGGGCACATTTTATAAATATTATTCGGGTGAACTTAAAGCTCCAATTCCGACAATTTTTATTGGTGGGAATCATGAAGCGAGTAACTACCTGTGGGAATTGTAAGCATAACCATTGGCTTTTTTAAAATCGTATACAGTCAACTCTCTATACCGAACTTGTTTTTGTTAAGAAAATGGCTTCAAAAAAATTTAATTTACAAATGTATCTTTAAACCGAATTCCATAATAAAAATTTAAATTTTAAGGTTCAGTTTGCCTGGAGTTTATTAAGTGTTCAGTTTATCCAGGTTCAGTTTAGAGAGAGGCGACTGTATTAGAATATGAATTTTTGAAATTTAGCTTTATTTTCTTTAATAGGTATTATGGAGGGTGGGTGTGTGAAAATGTTTACTATCTCGGTTGTTCCGGAGTTGTGAATTTTGGGGGTCTTCGTATAGGAGGACTCAGTGGAATATATAAACAAAGAGACTATGGGTTGGGTGTGTTATAGGAAAATTGTGTGAAATTATCACTTATGATTTTCTATAAATTAAATAATAGTTAAATAATAATAGTTTTTTTTTTGATTTATGATAGGTCACTTTGAAACGTTTCCATATACAAATGATACTATAAGATCTATTTATCATGTAAGACGATATGAAATGTTCAAACTTAACATGGTATGTTATTCTTTCTTACCCGACTTGGTCGATCATACATCCATTTCTTCAATGATCTATACTTACTTCAATCGGATGCGGACAGATTAGACAACCTATAGATATATTCCTTTCTCATGATTGGCCTGAAAATATTACAAGATTTGGAGATGAGAAAAGGCTTAAACGAATAAAGCAAGGTCTTGCACCAGATGTAAGTAAATGAAATTAATAGTCACTTAAAATTTTAAAATGTGTTCTAATCGATTAATCACTTTTTTACAGATTGAAAGGGTCAGGCTTGGAAATCCATATTGCGAATTGTTGCTTTATAAAATAAAACCAAGGTACTGGTTTGCTGCGCATCTTCACGTCAAATTTGCTGCATTGATACCTCATGATGTTCCACAAACAGTAACAGCTCCAAATCCAGATGAGATACCTATCTCTCTTGATGAAGCTGTTACCGATCAGAATGAAATAGATGATCCAGATCCGGATGAATTACCCTCTTTCATCGATGATATCGATACTACAAACGTCGTTATTGAGACTGATGAGATACAAATTGTTGACTCTGAGGAAACACAAATTGCGAATGATATAACGGCTGAATTGCCACTGGACTTGGAAAATCTTGACGAATTTGTGACTTCTTCAATTCCTTCCTCAACTCCTTCCAATACGCAGGGTTCATATACTCGTTTTTTATCGCTCGATAAATGCCTGCCTGGTCGCGAATTTTTACAGGTCTATATTTGTAAATTCTATCTTCGTCAATATTATTATACTATATATATTTTTTTAGTTACATATTATATTTTAATTAATATTGAGTAGGTCTTAGATTTCCCTGAAGCAAATGGACCTCTAGAACTCAGTTATGATGAAGAATGGTTGGCAATAACAAAGGCTACGCATCAATTTTTTTCTGTGACATATAAGCAGGCTTCTTTACCGACAGAAAGTCAAATGCAAGAGTATGTTTATTGAAAATGGGGGGGGGGGTTTTTCATTATAATTTAAATAACTTGCAATTTTTAAATATTTCAAGTCCACTTGATAACTCTCAAGAATGGGTTCGTAATAATATTTTGCAAAAAGACTCTGGGCTTTTGATTCCAAAGAATTTTCTTCCTACAGCACCCGCACATAATGCCAGCAATCTACAAGAGTATAATTTGAGTAAGTAAATATTTACGATGTTACATAAAAATGACTAGCAAATTTTCTGACATTTTTTTTTTAGATATCCCATTCTTAAATCCACAGACCGTTGCTTTCACCCAGATGCTGGAGATTGAAAACAAGATTAACCCAGATGGTCAAAGGGTTTGATGAAACGATCGGGTTTTTTCTTAACTTGTATTTATATATGATTTTCTTGGTTTAATACCTATATATTGTATTTTTACAAATTTTCCATTTAAAGACTAAAATACTTAGTGAATAATAAGTATTATAAGATAATGTTATAAACTTAAGAAACATTTCATAAATTAATAACTATTTAGTGGTTAAACTGTACTTAGAACAACTACGTCCTGAGATGCTTCGTCGACAACTCTAGCTATACGCATATCATCGCACAAATCGGTTCATTATCATAATGTTTTTCTCAAGAGGTTGGAATGACCCAATAAAAGATTCAGTGCATAAGTCAAACCACAAACTCGGGCCGGCTTGACAATTAAATTTGACCATAATTTGAAATTGGCCCAAATTTACGTTAACTTTGCAAGTTATCGGTATTTAGGGTGTTAAATTTCATGTAAGTTACATGTAATTTACTGACGTAAATTACACGGGTCAAGAAAATTCCGGGCTGTAGATCATTTCCGACCAAGGTTCATTTTAAATTTTGAATTTTTTTAAACTTCTAGCGAAGATTTCTCAATAACTAATTATCAAATTCCGTAAATATTTTTTATTTTAATTCTATACATTCGTAGTATTGAAATATAAAAGGTTTATTGAATTTGATTTAGTGGTTATTGAGAAATCTTTGTTAGAATTTTTAAAAAAAAACTTGAGAAAAAAAAAACCAAAATCGTGCAAATTTTCTCTTTTTTAAACTTTAAACAATGATTTCCCGACAACCATCTATTCGAATTCAATGAAATTTTTTTATTTTAATTCTATGAATTTATAGAATTTTTTATTTTTTTTTTGCATATGCGATACATTGCACTCAGTGTTGGGCTCTGGACCAAAAGTCCGCTTTACTGGACTTATAAACTGGACTACTGGACTTATAGGTCCAGTGGACCAATTTATAAGTCCAGTTCCAGTTCAATTTTACCGGACTTATAAGCGAGCCCAACACTGATTGCACTCTATAAGATCCGGTGTAATGTGAAATCAAAACAATAAATTAATTCGTTAGTTTAGGGTTAGGGTAAGGGTTAGGATAGCATGTTTTAGCAAAGGGTTTCTAATCCAAAATTTTGTAAGGAATTTTTTTTGTTAGAGCACAAAAGATGGTTTTACATAAAATTCTGCAGACATGTGATAATATGTGCTAAAATTCTATTGACCAAAAATAAAATGCAGATTATTATTACATTCTTTGATTAAAAGGTTAACTTTTGATATTAGGGTGATCCTGTGGCATAATTGGTTTAAATCATGTGCTTGCAAAATTTTTATATGGTTAGAGAAATGCAGTAAATCATGTAATTTTTTAGTGGAGAGAGAGGTTTCTACTTTATCAGCCCCACCAGGAGTTTAGACACTTTTGCAGTAATATCAGATATAGTGTGGCCAGTGTTGGCTTGACCAGACCAATTTGACCATTGGACCAGACCAATTTGACCAATTTGACCGGTCTGGTCAAAGGACCTGTACTGGTCAAATTGGTCAAATAGCATATTTAATATAATTTATTATATAATATACAGTCAACTCTCTTTAATCCGAACTGCTGGGACTGCTTTTTTTTACTATATAAAAATTTAAAAAAGTTCAGTTTTCAGAAAGTTATATATGGCTTATCCAAACTTTATAATAAAATTTACAAATGTTCTAGAAGATTTTGTTCAGTTTAGAGAGAGTTTAATAGTGTTCAGTTTAGAGTAGTTCGGATTAGAGAGAGGCGACTGTATATATAATATTTATATAATAGACTTGACCAATTTGACCAGTTTGACCAATTGACCAATTTGACCAGACCAATTTGACCAGCAAATTTTTGGTTGACCACCATATCACCCAACACTGAGTGTGGCATATTCAGATTAACTTTTTGACTTTATTGTTAAAGTTAGGGTTAGGGTTTGTGTATATAGCCTTAGAAGGCCACTATCTATATGTAAAATCATGTTTTGAATATTTTTAAGGCTAATTTAAACACTAATTTTCAGTATTTTTGCTCTTTTCTTTTTTTTTTCTTCTTGTACACATGTTTTGTTTTGATATCGAACTGATCCAGTACAATCAAAATTTATATTCTCTGATTGGTTAATTCTCATACACCATGTCACATTACTGCAAAAGTGTCTAAACCTCTGATATGGTTTACTTTATTATGTCCTATATATATAGTAAAATAGCCAATAATATTAAAGTATTTATTATAATAAAAATCACAAATAGTTGCTACATAGTAAAGTCTAAATTTTACTATGTCAATTGATAATTATCAATTAAGTAAACTTGTTTGGAATAGCAAAATACATATACTTTAAAATTTTATTAAAATTAAAAAAGTTTTTATTATTTAACTTTTAATTTTGACATTCATTGAATATATTTTTTTAAAAAATTTTAATTAATAAAAAGTTTTTCAATACTAGTAAAAATTTTAGAGTAATTGTATTTTGACCTTCTAAACAAGTTTACTTAATTGCCAATCCAGATAAGATCGGCAATATTTCTATATTTAGAATTGGGGCAAAGCAAATATATAAACAAGGTAGTACAAAATCTGGATCAGGCCTGTATATATAAAATTTTTATATGATTTAAAGAATTTTAAAGATGTTTTTACTCATATCTTCTTATCTACTGGTCTGATTTTAATGACATTTTACTAGTAGATGCACAAGAACCTGCTCTACAACTTTACTTATATCAAAAAATAATATTTACTTAGTACAAAAAAAACTTTTTATTAGGCCTAAAACAGATTTACTAATATATTGTTTATATATTTGTTTATCCCCAATTCCAAATATGGGGGACCGTTAAAGCCAGGTACCTTTATATGTTTTTTATTTTTTAATTAAAATTAGGATAAGGATTAGTTAGGAGTTAGGGTTAGGGATGTTTTATAGGTAAAATTGCCTTCCCGTCATTTTTTATTAATGCTCCAAGAAGGTTTAGACCAGTGTCTGAAATTCAATTTTTAAATTAGTTGCGGGCTGCAACTAAATAAAAAAAAATAGTTGCGGATTATAAGAATTTATAAAAATTTAGTTGCGCATATAAGCATTTAATCAAAATTTATTAGTAAAATTTGCAAATTTATGTGTGGAATTTGCATATGCACTTCAGATTTTGGTTGCGGAAATTTAAAATTTGTTGCGGTCTGCAGACTCCGCAACCCAATTTCAGACACTGGTTTAGACACTCGTTTCTTGTATTTTTAGTGTTTTTCACTTTTTTCTTTGTTTTTGTTTTGTCGGGCTGATCCGTGACAATCAAAATTTTACAATTTGATTGGCTGTAAGTCACGTGATGGTACCTGGCTTTAACAGATCCCCAAATATGGTAATAATATAGCTATAGTGCCGATCTTATCCGGATTGGTAATTAAATGACTTTAGTCAAATCATATGATATGGGCTTAGTGCTGCAAAAAGGGGGGAACGTCTAAAGCCGTGTCCAATCACGTGATTATACGGCCTCCGAACTGTGAGCCGGCTTTTATAATACTAATGATAGCCAATCAGTGTAGCATAATATAACGCGAAAGTGTATACATGTACCCCACGCATATTTTGAACAGATTTTTTTCCTCTCTTACATAAATGCTGAAGTGCAAATACGAAGATTTGAAAAACTTTTTTTTATACGTATTGCAATAAAGAAATTTAGACCTGCAAGCTTTTTTTTTTATTTGAAACGTTTTTTTTATTTTTTTTATAAGAAAAATTCCAGTTAAAAATTTTGACTGCCGAATTTTTTTTTAAGAAAAATTTTATATGTTCAACACGAACTCTTTATTTTTTGAATCTCAAATTTTACAAGCGCCACCCAGTTAAAAACTTTGTCCTGCCACTTTTTTTCTTTTTTTTTTAAGAAAAAAATTTATTAAAGTGCTCAACTTTTTTTTTTTAATATTATCCCAGCAAGAATCCCCTTTGTAATCATGACTATGAACATGGATTCATTCGTCCTTACATCTATAAATATAAATACAACAATATATTCACCTAATTTCGACGATTTGACCCCTAATCAAAGACGAGATCTTCTTTTCAATATTAAACAACCACTTGAGCTATCAACGGAGGAATTCGATACTGAATAGTGGCCACTAGTGTCGAATGTTTGGACTGGATTTAATTTTAAGAAAAGAGTGAATGGTGATTCATTGCAAACATATACATGTCGCTTTACCAAGCATAATGTATCTAGTACTCGGAAGGATGATATTCCAAGTGATAAGCGGCGAAAAACAAAAGTTCGTCCATCTGGTCTGTGCTTTGCTAAAATTAAAGTGCAATGATTTATTATAGAAGCTAAAGTGCGTATAGAACGCTTTGAAAACTTACCTGATCATACTCATACTTTGGATAATATCGAAAAAATTAAACGTTCGCAAGTTGTCCGAAACTTGGTTGAGCAAGAATCTCTTAAAGATTATCGTCCACCAGCAATTCTTAATGCAGTAAAAGAATACGCAAAAGAGAAATTAAATCTTGATGAAAGTATGAAAGAACTAAAACATAAAGAAGTCACTAACATTAAATATAAAGTTCGTGGATCTCTTGATGCTCATTTAATTGGAAATCCCAAACGATCGTTAGATATTCAAGAATCAATTTCTTTTTTGGAACAGCAGAAGTATAAGGTCGAGCGCTATAGTATTCCGCATAATTCTTCTATGGGCTTAGTTTTTATAAATCAAAATCAAATCAAGAATCTTGAAAAATATGGATGGTTAACTCTTATAGACTCCACACATAAAACAAATAGATATGATTATCGTTTGTTCACTTTGTATGTTCGTAATGGATATGGGTGCCAGGATGTCGGCGCTCACTTTTTTGTTAGCAAAGAGGACGGTATTACTGTTGCAGAGGCTTTAAAAAAAATTCGACGATTTGTTCTCAACTGGAAATCTAGGTATATTCTTCAGGATCAGAGCAGTATAGAGGAAAATAGTATTAGAATAGTTTTTCCTGGCTTAAAAATGGTGAACAAGAATGTAACGTAATATATTGCACTGTACACCTTGCACGAACTTGGATGAACAAAATATACGATTATCAAACTCGCCAGAAAATGACCCAAGTCATGTATAAAAGATCTAAAATTGGTTGTGAAGCTTTAATTCAACAAGCAATTAATGAATGCCCAGTTCCCGCCATCAAACGATATATTTCAAGGAATTATACAAAAAATTCTCATCAATGGGCACTTTGGGCGCGGACACATTCCCCTTTGCTATTGCAAGTGATCTCAACAAATTCTTTAGAATCCTACTATTCTGAATTAAAGCGAACAACCTCTCAAACATATGGCTTAATCGGTGTGTATTTCGAAGATTATGTTCTATATTTTAAGAGAAGGTTGCTTGTACAAGGTTATTTCTCTGGCGACTTTGGGTTGTGTTTTTTTTTTTAGATTTTTTTTGTTTTGAATTTTTTTTGAAAAACATGGGTAATTTGGTGTTGAATTTATAAAACGTGTAAGCTACAAGAAATAGCTTGAGGATAGAGTAAATCAGAAAGGCAACGTTTTATGAAATATGATAAGTGGATTCCTTTTGGTACTACGATTGCTCAGGGGTTGCATATACTTAAAAAATGCAGTTAGAGAACAGGCAAAAATATTATTAAAGACTGCTTAAATATTAGCTAGCTTAATAGTAGGCATATGGATTTTTGACGAATTAGAAGATGGTAAAGTACTAATAGAACGTTATTATATATGGGTTGCTTATGATGCAGACTTCTCAAAAGCTTAAAGGTTCGAAATCTGATGTTCTCTTGGCGTCACTTATCTGTTTTATAACATTTTACATTATTTATCTTATTTAATTAATTTAAATTATTATAGTATCGGCCACAAGTATCGACATTTCTTTGACTATGAAGACTATATATTAGTAGTTTCGAATAAAGTAAGTGAATTTTGTTGCGTAATATTTACGTTATCGTGCAAACTTTTATGATCATAGTTTTTTTTTAATATTGTACGTTATTACGTAAGCACAACAATTCCAACTAAAATTTAGTTAGCCATTCACAACTTATCATGATCATAATTGCACGATAACTTATAATTATTGGGAATGTTTAATTAATATTTATTTACTGTATAAGTTAAGGCGTATGCAATTAAAGAATGGTGAGCATAAAATGTATAAGCTAACTCAAGACACCACAGCAATGAATATTTGGTAAATTCGTTTTAAGCCGAAATAAACAAATGAAATATGCAATACACTTTCTATCTAGTGATCTTTGGAAGAATGGACAAATGGAAATAATGCCGTATTAAAGAATTTGAACTTAAAACTATATCTTACGATAATGTGATCGAGCAGGTTCTTTTTAGCAAATTAGATAATATTTAAGCAACACGGTTTACCAACAAAATAATATATATATTTTTTTTTTACTCCTATTAATGTAACTTTAATTTGCTAGTTGTTGTTAATTTAGTTAGTATTTTCTTTGAGCCAAATCTTTAAATTTATAATATGTTCATATTTATTTTTTTTATTTTTTATTTTATATTTTATTTTTTATTTTTATTTTTTATTTATCGAGGGTTTTGGTTTTAATACTTTATTTTCCCGATTTATCCTAATTTTATATAATTATTTTTTTCTCTAGGAGCATGTAATAGAGTAGTTATGCTTGATCAAAAGAAACAATCAGATTCGGAGTATGTTGGTTTTGAATTCCGTATCAAAAAAATTTCGGTTGTGGGCTTAGATCATGAAATTCTTGACGAACTGCACAAGTTCCCTTATCCTGTTCAACAAATGCTTGCTGATGAAGCTTGTGGTGTAGAGAAAAGAATTGAAAAGGGTAAAGCCGCACCAGGGCTGACATCTCTTGACTGTAATTGTTTGTTTCATCTTCGATATTTATTACCTTGCCGTCATATTTTCCATGAGCATATATATGGTACCACAAAATTATTAACAGCTGATACTTGGAGAAGCTTTCAACAGATATTTGAAGAGAATGGTTTTGATATTTATATGCATCATGAGGTCGTTGAAGTAGACATATCAGAAAAGGACAAAGCTGAGGGAGCATCAAAACATAGACAGTTGGTAGTAAATGAGCTTATGGAAAGAACTCGAGATGTTTATTGGAGAATTGAAGAAAGAGGTGATGAGAAGCAAACAGGTGCATTTATCAGAGACTTAAAGTCCCGCTTAGAGCCTATCCTATATAATGCAAGTACAGCATAATGCAAGTACGGGTATACATGTGTATATGAAAACTTTATTATAGAGATGCGGGTAAGTAGTTTTTTTTTTTTTAGAGGTATCGAATATAGAGCCATACAATTTATATATAAATAAATGAAAAGAATGTATTAAGGCATGACCGCATGAAATTATAACATCAACTTTTCTTATAACCAGAGATTTAGACTTCTTATTTATTCATGTTAATTTATTTAAGATGAATATTTTATTCGTGTTAATTTATTTAAGATAAATTATTTATGAATATTTTATTCGTATTAATTTATTGGTAAGTATAATTAGTTATTTAAATAAGCATTTATTATATTTCATCTTACTTATGTCATTTTTTATTTTTATTAAATTTCCCTCATTAGTGTTAAATGATATTTGAAAACCAACAAATTATAATCGGGAATTGCATACTAATCAAAGCTTTTGTTAGAAGAAAGTTCTCAATAAATAAAAAATAATATACCCGAAATTAAAGACGATAGAAATAACTAGAATATGGTATCAAATTTTACTTGATTGATGATGATAATGTTTTCTTATTCTTATAAATCATTAAAATAGGTAAGGATAGTTACTATTTATTAATCGATTATTTAAGCATTCAAGCATAAAGCTTTACTATTCTTATATAATTTAATTAATGGGTATAATGGCTATTTAATAATCGTTTTATCTAGATAGTATTTTGGCTAGTAAGGCAATAATCAATTTCAATTTATTAAACGAGTTCTATTCACGATTTTAGCATTTAAAAACTGATTTTATACTTTATTTCAAGTTACTAGTCTAGACTTAAAGAACAGATGAATCCAGCCACATAGAATATTATATCGCACAAGCTATCCAGTTTCATTAATCTTTTTAATCGTTATCATTATTAAAAGAACAAATCTATCAATATTATTAGTTATATATTAAAAAAAAATTGAATAGTAATATTAATATTGTATTTAAATAAAGATTTATTATATTATGAGTTTATGAATTTATGAAAATTAAAGGAACGTAGCAATTTTTTTAAATAAAATTTTATAATAAATAATTTTTTTATACATATAAAAAATTTTTTATAAATTTGAATAAAATATCTTGGCAATTACCTGAGTAAATTGATGAACTATTTAATTTAATTCTGCAGACTTGTAGAATTATAATAAAAAAAAAGTTCTTAAGTCATTGCCAAGATATCTTCCTTCGAAGCCAGAAAGTTAAACCAGTATTAAATTGAAATAATAAAAAATTTGAACAAAGATATTTCAGCAACTACCCACGCAAATTTGATAAATGTTTTTATTTAAATTCTACATATCTATAGAAATAAAATAAAAAAATGCTTGTTAAATTTACTTAGGTAGTTGTCAAGATATCTTCAAAGCTTTGCAAAAACATAAAGTACCTATCAGATAGAAGCACTAATAAAAATTTGAATGAAGATATCTTGGCAACCACCTGAACAAATTTAATTAACTTTTTTTTTATTGTAATTTTGTCAATTTGTAGAATTAAATAAAAAAGTTCATCAAATTTGCTTAGGTGATTGTCAAAATATCTTTGTTCAAAGTTTTACAAAAAAATTAAAATACTTATTAAATAAAAGCAGCAATACGGCAACCACTTGAGCAAATTTAATTAAATTAAAACGTCTATTAAATAGAAGCAATAATAAAGATAATAGGTATTTTAATTTTTTGCAAAATTTAAATGAAGCAAATTCGATAAACTTTTTTTACAGGTTTTCAGAATTATAATTAATTGAATTTGCTTAGGGGGTTGCCGAGATTTCTTTATTTAAAATATTAAAAATTACATTTAGTATCAGTGCCGTAGAGCACTGAGCAAAGATCCCCCCCTTCTTGAGTACCCCCATGCAAAATACCCTGGCGCAATTCACAATATCTCTATTATTAAATATAGGACTTTTTAAATTCTAAAATGCTTATTGTAAATGCGGGTACTTAAAATTTTTTTCTTTGTGACACAGACACGCTGCTGAATAATATACCCGGGTCTTTTAAATTTTTTGGTAGACTTCAGGTCTTGAAATTTTGTCCGACCTTTTTCCGGAGCCATGTTCCGATCATTTGGTCACATGATTGGACACGGCTTTAGACAACCCCAAAAAGGGTGTAAATCGACAAAACAAAAGATCTTCAGAAAATCAATTTTTATGTTCATATGGGCTAATCCAAAGAATTGCTTATATCTCTTAATCTACTGGTCTGTTTTGAATGATTTAGCTATCAAAACGGACCAGTAGATCAAGAGATATTAGCAATTCTTTGGATTAGCCAATATGTATAAATTATAAGAAATACTAACTTTAAAGAGCTATACTACAAAATTTTATTAATATAACTGCTTTTGTGTTTAAGTAAAAAACGTTCCAAATCTTATTTTAAATTGATTTGTATAAAAAAATTAATTTTGAAAAATTGTCAATTTACCCCCTTTTTGTAGCACCAAGCCCATATAGTAAAATTTGAACTTTACTATGTAGCAACTGTTATCAATCATAGGGTCAAAAATGTTTTTGAGGTTTTTTAATATTATAAATGATAAAATTTGATTGGTCAATAGTCTTATCACTAGAGGGGGTCAGACCTATATAAATTCTAATTAGATAATTTACTGCACTTCCTTTACTATATATAATCTTTAATTTTACATTATGCCAAATCCTGTATTTTAATTGGTTGATCAGAAGTAACATTACTTTGACAATAAATTATAAAATTCTTAAAATAAAATTTTTATCAAATTTGAATAGACAAAAAAATATCAATTAAATTAAAAAAAATTAGTTATCTTTTTTTTACAGAAGCCTAAACTTTAAATAATAATTGCTCAATACTTGCCTAATCAAATTCAATCAAATTTTTTTATTTTAATATTTTAATTCTATAATCATAAGAATTAAAATAAAAAAATTTAATCGAATTAAATTAGGTAAATGTTGAGCAATTTTTATTTAAAGTTTAGATATTTATAAAAAAAAGCTATACTAATTTTTTAATTAATATTTCTCTATATTTACCTATTAAATTTAACGAAAAATTATTTTATTTTAATTCTACAAACTTGATTAAAATAAAAAAGTTTTATTGAATTTGAATATTTGTATATTAAATTAGAACTGAATTAGGCATCGCATGCTTGTATATCGCACCCCAATGATCTACCAATTAAATTTGAAGATCAGGTATAACGTGTAAATTTTCTTCATGTAACAAAATAAAGAAATTTTTCTAAAATTTGTAATATCAAAAATTTCATTTACTTAACTACCTTTCATGCTCTAACAAAAAAAATTTCTTGCAAAATTTGTATATACTATTATCTACTCTAACTTCTAGCACTAACCCTTACCCTAATCTTATATTATTTAAATTTTTGTTATATAAAATATTTGTTACACAGATCTACAATATATGTTTACATATATGAGTGTGATGAAAAAGCATATCACAGGGTGCATTGCATATATTTATTCACTAGAAACCGGAAACTGGTATGCGTCCAAAGCATTAATTAATAAATTAATTAATTAGTAAATTAATTAAATAGACAATTAATTAATTAGCTAAATAAAATTGATTAATTAATAAAATTTTTTATTAATTTGTTAGTTTAAAATACAATATTAAAAATTAAATTAAATTATATAAAAATTAAAAAATATAAATTTAAAATATAAATTAAATAAATATATAGAATTAATATAATAAAGTTATTAAAAATAAAGCATTAAATACCTAATGACTTGATAGTATACAAATTATTTAAAATCATAAATTTATATACATTTTTTTAAAATAAGTTATTATTATAAAATAAATAAATTTTTAATTAAGTTATCATTATTTTTTTATTTTTATTTTATTTTAATTAAATTATTATATTTATTGTTTTAAAATTATTTTTTTATTTTTTTTAATATAAAATTTTTATTTTAACTTTTTTTAATATATTTTTATTTAATAATATTAAATTATTTTTTAAAAAATTTTATTTATATTTTTTTATTATTAATAACATTATACATTATATTATTATTTTTAAATTATTTTAAAAAAAAAACTTTTTTTTAAATTACTAGTATTATTTTTAATTTTTATCAATTAACTTATATTAAAAAAATTATCTTTTTAAAAATATTTATTTATTTAATTAAATTAATTTATAAATTATTATTTTAACTTACTATATTTATATCCACTATACCGAATTTAATCTAACTACTAAAGTCTAATTATTATAACTATTGTACTATATTCAAATTAACTATTATTTCTCCGAGTTAGCGCTGAATTTATATCTCGTGAATCGAAAATGACATGTCATTTTAGAATTGGTATCCATTTACCAATTCAAAAAAAAACAAGCAAAAAAAATATAGAAATAATAATAATATTAATATTAATAAAGTAAAAAAAAAAAGCGAATAAGAATGAATTAATATATACTCGCCTAAAGATTAAATGCTAACAAATTTTCGTATGTTTTATCAATTCCCTCATAGAAGACATCCGTATTTGTTTTTCGACTATCTGGTCGGATGTTTTGTCTAATCCGAATTTAATAAGATAATTAATTACAATTTAAAAAAAAAAAATTTACCTTTTAATCGTGTCATTTTAGAATTGGTATCCATTTACCAATTCAAAAAAAATCAAGTGAAAAAATTAGAAATAATAATAATAATAATTATAATAAAGTAAAAAAAAAAACAAATAAAAATGAATTAATATATATTCGCTTAAGATTAAACGCTAACTACATTTTTCATAGTTTTCATCAATCCCCTCATAGAAGATATCCACATTTGTTTTTCAGCTATCTGGTTGGATGTCTTGTCTAACCTGAATTTAATAAAATAATTAATTACTACTGTACAATTTTTTTTTTTTAAAAAAAAAAAAAATTTACCTTTTAATCATGTCATTTTAGAATTAGTATCCATTTACCAATTTAAAAAAAAAACAAGCAAAAAAAAATATAGAAATAATAATAATATTAATATTAATAAAGTAAAAAAAAAAAGCGAATAAGAATGAATTAATATATACTCGCCTAAAGATTAAATGCTAACAAATTTTCGTATGTTTCATCAATTCCCTCATAGAAGACATCCATATTTGTTTTTGACTATCTGGTCGGATGTTTTGTCTAATCCAAATTTAATAAGATAATTAATTACAATTTAAAAAAAAAATTTACCTTTTAATCGTGTCATTTTAGAATCGGTATCCATTTACCAATTCAAAAAAAATCAAGCGAAAAAAATTAGAAATAATAATAATAATAATTATAATAAAGTAAAAAAAAAAGCAAATAAAAATGAATCAATATATATTCGTTTAAGATTAAACGCTAACTACATTTTTCATAGTTTTCATCAATCCCCTCGTAGAAGACATCCACATTTGTCTTTCGGCTATCTGGTCAGATGTCTTGTCTAACCTGAATTTAATAAGATAATTAATTACTACTATACAATTTAAAAAAAAAAAAAAAAAAAAATTACCTTTTAATCGTGTCATTTTAGAATTGGTATCCATTTACCAATTCAAAAAAAAAAACAAGCGAAAAAAATTAGAAATAATAATAATAATAATTATAATAAAGTAAAAGAAAAAAGCAAATAAAAAAGAATTAATATATATTCGCTTAAGATTAAACGCTAACTAAATTTTTATAGTTTTCATCAATCCCCTCGTAGAAGACATCCACATTTGTCTTTCAGCTATCTGATCGGATGTCTTGTCTAACCCGAATCTAATGAGATAATTAATAACTACTGTACAATTTAAAAAAAAAAAACAAAAATTTACCTTTTAATCATGTCATTTTAAAAAAAAAAACAAGCGAAAAAAAGTAAAAATAATAATAATAATAAAGTAAAAAACAAAAAGCGAATAAAAATGAATTAATATATACTCGCCCAAAGATTAATGCTAAATAAAATTTCATATGTTAATACTTTTGCATGTTTTTGTAAACGTATTTCAAATAATTAAATCCTATTCAACTTATATATTTTCGCAATTCCTCGTAGAACATATTTATATTTGATTTTTTGTCTATAACAAGAATCTGGTCAGATGACTTGAATACTTGTAATAAAGGTAGTTTTTAAAAAGAATGCGCATATTTACCGTTAACAACACAAATTATACTAAACCAAGTGTGTTAAACGTCTTGAAGTACCTTGTGGTAGCAACCTTATAATGGAAAATGAGCAACGTTTTGTGATGGGAACATTTGAGTTGAGCAATGTCGATGATCTTGTAATGGCAACTTTCTGCGCTATGCAATGTCTTACGGTAGTAGGCAGTATCTAGTTAGTAAGCAATGTTATATAGTGGTTAGAGCGAAAAAAAAAAGAATGTAGAGACAACAAAAAACTAGTAAATTTGTCGCAAGGTCAAAACAATAATTTAATTATTGGTTAGATATGTGTATATCAGGTGGGTGGGATGTATTAAAGAATGTTTAAGTATAGTACTGTATAAAAAGCGCGTAAAACCTCTGTTGCTGTTGCACAACTGTGCAAATATAGGTACGCAGCATTACAGACGGAAAATGCCACAACTATGCTTTTGATAATTTTGATATAAATATATCAAAAGCGTAGTTTTGGTTATCACTGAGCGTAGAAGCATGAGTCCTACGCTTCGCTCCGGACAATTAAATTATTATTAAAAGTTTAAATAAAAAATTTATTGCAATATTTTTCTTTTAAAATTTTTTTTTAAAAAACTTTAAATAATAATTTCTCAATAGCCAACTATTAAATTTAATGAAACTTTTTTTATTTTTTAATTCTAAAAGTTTGTGGAATTAAAATAAAAACTTTTTTATTTTATTTTTTTATTTTTATTTTTATTTTTTTTTCTAACTTAGGTAGTCTTGCCAGTACTTTATTTTGTTTAATACATATAAAAACCACAAATGTAGGGTATATTACTAAACTACTAATAAGTCTGATATCATTCCTTTTTGCTAAACAAAAACAAATGTGGCCTGCTGCACTGACTTAAGCCAGGAGCTTTGTCAGACCACCTACTTTTAAACCTTTTTCTCCTAGTTTTCTAAGTAGAAGAATTCTACTAGAAAAAAAAATAAGGTTGACAAAAAAAAAGAAAAAGGTGAAGTATACTAAATGGAGTAAAATTACTACTATCTAAACAAGATACCAAAAACAAAAAAATAAAAAAAAGAAAGAAAGAAGAAAAAGTAAAAGAGATAGTTTATGACAAAGGAATTTCGCCTCAAAGAAGCTAAAGATAAAAGTTATACTAAAAGTATTAAGGATTATACGTACATAAAAAAAACTCTTTAGAAAAAAACAAAATTAACTCAAACCAACTACGGCTAAAACTAAAATTCTAAAACCAAATTTCATTTTCTCTCCATTATATATAATATTCTATTAAATCTTGACCAGTCTGTAATTCATATATGTAATGTTTATTGTTTATCTCAACAGGTTCATGGTTTGGCCAAGGCAATAATTTAATATAGTAGCTGCATGCTTAATTTGAAAGAAGTAAATATTGTTGATCTTTTGGAGAAAGTAAACCAAATCGTCCATTTTGTTGAAATTTTAAAAAAGCCAAAGAGACAAAGAAAGCACTGAGCAGTCTAACTTGTTTTGTAGATTTGAAACTATATAAGTTTTGTAGTCTATAAGACTCAAACTAATATTTGAACTATATAACAAAGGCTTCTAGTCACTCTGTAACCAACTACTATTCGATAGTTTTTGTGTTTTATATTGAGAAGCCCTAACCAAGAGCTTCTTTTTTAACTCTCTTTCAGTCATTCCAAAAAAAACTCTTATTCTCAGATACTCCAAAAGAAGATTTGTATTAAAAAGTTGTATAATATCTATAGGATTTTTACAGTTCGGACTTTTTGAAAAAGTTGGTCCAAATAATTGTCAGAAAAATTTTTTATTAAATTTGAATAGATAGATATAAAAAAATATTGATTGAAATTAAAAAAAATTTAGCTGCAACTTTTTTTTTTATAGATATCTAAATTTTGAATAAAGAAAGCTTAATTTGCTTAATCAAATTTGATCAAATTTTTTTTTATTTTTTATTTTTTTTAAATATTAAAGGTGTGACCTTTTTTTTATTTAAGTTCTTTATAATTATAAAATCAAAATAAAAAAAATTTGATTAAATTTGATCAAATAAGTATTAAGCTATTTTTATTTAAAATTGAATTTATATGTTTGTAGCCATGGTTACTATAACCACATTTTATAAAATTGTTAATAACTCAAAATTTTACTAGGGTAACCCCTGTTGTGTTACTAACAAAAAATGCCCCTCTCGTGATTTTGTAATAATTTTGACTTTGACTTTAACTTTAATCCTATTCAATTACAACTCTAACCCTAACCCTAACCTTAATATTATACTAATCCTAACCCTAACTATATTACATTTGGGCTTAGTTATGGACCCTGGTTATTGTAACCTATGGTTACAAATATATTAATTCTTTAAAGTTTAGGTATCTATAAAAAATTTTTAAATATTTTTTTATTATTAGGCTATGCTAATAAAATTAATTGGTTCTCATAACATTTTAAGACCTAACCAAGTGCACCGGCACTCAGATGTTATTGTTAGAATCTAAAAAATGTTATATAAATTTTTTAAATATTTAAACACTTTATATAAAAATATGTATAGTAATCTTAAAAACTATATAAAATAACATTTGACTTTTTTAAAAAAATTCACCCAGCCAAGTTATAAAAACCAATTTTATTTATGTGTGTGGCCTTATCTATTCAAATTTGTCAAAAACTTTTATTTTAATTTTACAAACTTGTAAAATTAAAATAAAAAATTTTTATTAAATTTGAATAGTTGGCTATTAAAAAATTATTTTTTAAAAAGAAAATTTGCTTGATTTTAGTTTTTTTTTTTTTTAAGAAGGATGTCTATTTCTACCATGGTATTTTGCTATTTTTACTATAGTTATACAAGAATTTCTATTTTTAGTATTTAATATAATATACAAGTCACTCGCATTATAGTAAAGTTCTCGGGCTATAAAATTTCTTCACTATATTGAAAGATTCACTATATCAAAAGCCTTTTATTATAGTAATAATAATTCTGTTCTAAAAAAATTCTTCACTATAGCCAATCTTCATTATATCGAGAGTTTACTATAATGAGAGTGACTTGTATTATCAAATAAATTTATTTATCGCATTAGGCAATACACTTTATATATTACTCTTTCAATCAAATTTTAAAATTAGGTATAAGTTTCTTCTTTTGCCTGTACACAATCTTTACTCACTCTAGTTCTAACTAATAAAAAAAATGATTATACAGTGCAGGACAGCAAAAACCATCTAATTTTTTATATGAAATGCCAAATTTACAATTATTTAATTGATTTTGATTGGCTAATTTTATATAAAAAAATTTTAATTGATTAAAAAAAAACATAGAAATTCTTTTTTTCATATAGTATGCCAAATTTTCAAATACTTATAAACTTTAAACTTTTATAACTTCTTAAAGTTATCCCTTAATTTGTTATGCAGGCATATTTGTCTGCGAAAATTTTAAATTTTAAATTTTTAAATAAAACCTTAAATATTAATTTTAGCTATATACTTTCTAAATAAAAATTATAATATTAGTTCTGTTTTATCAACTTTATTATAAAATTTTTTTAAAATTATTAAAAAACTTTGGTGTAGTAAAAGTTTAAAGTTTTTGTTTTGGAACTTTAACTATAGAATTTTTTCTTTAGGCTTTCTCAAATTTTATATGTTCCCATCTATAAAAAAAATTTTCACTTTTAATACAAGTCTTAATTTTTTCAAGTAAATCATATAAAGTCAAATAATGAAAGTTGTCATCCTTTATATAAACTACAATATTGTATTAAAAACTATATTTTTTAAAACCAATATTTAAAGAATTCACCAAGATATTGTAAAATATTTTTTTGGTTAAAAAATTTCTTTAAAATTTAATATTTTCAGCTTATAAGCAATATAAACTTTTTGTTTTATAATATAAATTTAAATAATTCAAAAATATAATCCTTGTTTTTAAATATTATAATACCAAATTTTATTTAAATATCTTAAATGATTAAAAATATAAATCAGAGGTATATTTATAGTAATTATACAGGCAAATTTGCCTGCGAACTATTACAAACTAAGGGAAAGTTATAATAAATAAAAAATCTGTTTTAACAGAATTGTAGCTTAAACAAATAGTAACAAATCTGTAAGACCAGATTTTCATTAAAATTATTTGTTTTTAAGTTATAACAATTTTTATATTTTATATATAAAAATTGGATAGTTTTTGCTATCCTGTATTGTATTTAATTGTTTTAATTTTTTATATTATGACAGTTTTATAATTTGTGGCAGGTGCAACAATATTATATATTAGTGTATTTAATTGACTAATTAATTAAAATATAGTTAGGGTATATAATATAAATTACTAATTTTAGATTTTTTAATAGGATTCAAAGATTATTTTTGATTATATTTCTTTTATATTTAAAAATCTGGAATATAAAAAATTAGCTTGTATTTTTTTAGCAATGTACTAGTCGTTCATGAGCTACTTTTATTTTATTTGAAAGTTCTTATTATTTTTTTTCTTATAAGAGATTTTTTAATAATATTTTTTGAAATCTTTTTGACAATGTACAAAAAATTTTTTTACAATCTAATTATAAAATTAATAAAAAAGACTTTATTATATGAAAAAAATAATGAGAACTTTCAGATAAAAAACAATTACTTAAGATTAATTAGACTATTGTTAAGAAAAAGTACTTTGAGTCTTCAATTTTTATCAATTTTTATATAATAAATAATCATTAATTATATAAAATCAATAAAAATTAAAATATAGTGGCTTAGAAAGCTTCCAGAAATCAGCTGATTTTTGTTTACTATGAGTAGGGTGTCCAGGATTATAATGTGGCATAATATGTACATAATTTAGTTTGTACTGCATATGCATTATGCATCATATAAAGTTGTATAATTTGGGCCATTTTATATAATAATTCACATAATATAAGTATACTAGTTTGTGGCCAATCAAATTGCTCAAAATAGAATAAAAAGCAAGAGTTTGGAACCAAGTTATTTGTCACTAGTTAAAACTGTTTTGATCGATTAGCATATGAAAATAAAACCGGTTCCAAACTCTATATAGATAGAACAAATAACAAATCATAGCACTTTAAATATTGTAAACTGCTGTATAAAAGATCTGGGTCTAATAGAGCCCCGAAGAACTCTGATACAACTCAGATAATTCTAATTTTGTATAAAAATTCATTAAACGTTGCATTTTTATATAGTAAATTTTCAAATTTTGCTCTATTTTATATATTTATTTGACTAAAATACTGCTAAAATTATACAAACTTAGATCTGAGTTGTATTAAAGTTCTTGTACCATTAGAATGAAAAATTTAAAAAGTATGCATATTTTTCATCCATAGTGGGCAGCCTAGATACTTAAAAAAACATATTTGGTTATTATAGATTTGAGTTTCATATTCGGGTTTAGTACAAATGGGGTCTAATATCTTGTATATGGCAGCTTACGGTAATTTTCTTTGATCAATTTTAATCAATTTTAAAAGTTTATGTACTGTACATATATACTATATTTTATACAAAATAAAAAGCTAAATGGATATTTAAAAATTTTAATATCTTATTTAGATATCTAAGTATTCACGCAGTTGTTTAATTATAAATAATATGGGGACATCAATAAAAATGGGACAAATTTATCTAATAAATTTGGCCCATTTCTATTGACTTCAACTTATATGTTTATAGAAATTTTTTGCATATTTTATATAATTTGTGGTGTAGCACATAATATGCTGTATATTTTAAGAATAGAGTATACGCAATCATTTTTTATATAATATGCGTTGTCAATTTTTTTGTATAACAGATTATATAGTAAACACAACTCTGATTGGGTAATTACCTGTTTTAGAAATATTTTTACTATCATATTTGTTTTTTGTATAACCTTAGCAAATTTGAAGCCCCCAGCAAATTTAGCTATATAAGGAAGTATATTTTTTAAAATAATACAACTACTAAAGATTTTACTACTATAAATAGAAGATTTAATCTGTATATTACCAAATTTTGGTAAAGATTGACAGTGGTTTTAAAAAACTTTTATTAGTGGCATATTTCAAATTTTGCATGAAATCCCAAAGTACTACCAAAATCATATGATAAATGATTTACATACACTTTACTCTTAAGCTAAAAACTTGTATAATTTGTATAATTTACAGTTTACCTATGCATAATTTGGCCATCCTCGTATTATAATCCTGGACCCTCTAACTATGAGCTTACTTCCACTTACCCACACCTGATATCTAATTAGCCAATCAGATTTTATGATGATTAAAAAGTTAAATATAAATTTAATAGTAAATAACTTTTGATCTACTGGACCAAATTTGATGATTTAACTATGGTGCAGATGGCTTTAACTCTGAAATCACGTGACTTTGTTCACTTTTTCTGAAGATCATGTGATATGAGTAAGCTAATCAAATAGCTCATTTGGGGGTTTTTTTTTTTTTAGAGAGAAAATTTTTTTTCTTAAGAAAAAATTTTTTTGACAACCTGAAAGGCAAGTCATGTGACCGTAATAGTGCATTTTGATTGGCTTAAATTAAAAAACATATACATTCACATTTTTACAATTTATTAATAAATTTTTAATTTTTAAAAGGCTACTACTCTACCAGTTTAGCTTTAAATTAAAATCTAAACCACAAGTTTTATTCTTTAGATCATAAAGAACAAAACTTGTGGATTAGTTTTGCATTTTATAAATTTTTAAAAGAGTAGTAGTATTTTTTGTAAAGCTATTTTTTGTACAGAGTTAAAGCTATCTGCACTATACCAAAATGATCCTCTCAATGAGAGGATTCTAGCGAGCCCAAAATTATTAAAATCCAATCACAGGATTTGTAATCAGAATAGAGTTGTGTTACTATAAAAGTTCTATAATTTATTAAATAATTCATTAGTGAATTATATATACATAATTTTACGTAAGATATTATGGAAAGTAATATTACAAAAATCTTACGATTGATGTGGTATATTATGTAACATATTATATTATATTACAGTAATATTACAGTTATTATTTCGAATATTTCAAAATATATTGCGAAATATTGTAAAATAGACCAAATAAAAAATGCAAATTACCCCTACAGGGGTCGTGTACTCATGCAAATTTATAAACTAATGCACGCAGGAGGTAATATTTTGATGTTTTGCAGTATTTTGCAGATTTGTGCAAATTTTCAAAATTTTTAAAAAATAAATAAAACGATATACATATTCACATAATTATGCTTTTTTACAGGTTTTCGTAATATTTTACATAGTTTCGCAATTTAATATAAAATTTTATATTTTTTTATTTATTATTATTACATATTATATTTTACATTTATTAAATATACATTTTTAGGGATGTAGCGACATAGAGAAGCTGTCTGGTTGTCACACCCAAGTGGCAGGTCTAGAGTTCAAATCCCACTGGAGATGAATTGAAAAATAGGCCTGTATTATAGTAACATTTGTTCATCGATCGGTCGGGTATATTACTTGTAACCTTGGTACCACCATATTGAATGAGAGCTTTGGCATAGTTGTGTAAGTTATACAGACAAATCCAAGAGACCGGAACAATTGAAACCCATTTGGCAAGCCCCGAGTGGAGAGGTAGCTGGACTTTCGACGGTACCGGGAAAAAGGATCTTAGTAGTGACTATTCAGAAGAGCAAGAGCCTCTATGGCAAAGGGGGCCCACCAATCTGGCCACCGAGTCGCACCGGAGGAAAAGGTCATATGTTATAGAAGCATGTACTGTTACGGGGTAAATCGTAGATTTATTAACTTATGTACAAAAATATACGGATTTAGATGATTAGGCAACTCGCCAGAGGCGTGACGTTGGTGATTTGGTATTAATTTATTTATTAATGATTTGTTATAAGGAATTATTAAGGGAATTTTATTAAATGTATTATGTGATTTATTGGAATCCCGTAGGATGTCCTTTTACAACAGCGAGATCATAGGGTTTTTATAACTTTTACTTTCTTAAGGAAACCACGAGGCTTAAAAGAAATTATCTAAAAAGATTGTAAGAAGATGAACTCTAAAGTAGGGGCTTACAACAATAATTACATCATAGAAAGGCTTTGCTTCTCTTAATAAAATATTTAATATCGCAGCCTCTTGTAATTATATTTGATTTTCTCTTTTCTTTCTACGTGTACTTGTTATTCGGATGTTTGAGTTTTGCGTTTGTTTGTTTATCCTATTTGGCCGACAAGCCTTAGCCGATAGACAAACATTTAGCCTCAAATAGGATGGCATATACTTCTTTAATCATGAGTTTACTGTGCCCAATTTTGTAGATCTACCTTTTGCTCGTGACAGTACCAAGGAAAGAGAGACCTTAGGCACCTAAAGCCTGGCAAACAGATCCTTCTGGGCCAACTGGATTGGTAGTCTGGAATGACTAGAAAAAAGGATCCAAAGAGTGACTGACCGGGTACTGGGGTCTAGTAAACTTCGCAAGGGCAGATGGAACTAATCAGCCAATAAGAAGCAAAAACATGGAAACGTATACATGTCAAGACCCAACGGAGCTCTGGGCGTACCCATATGGGAGTTTTTAGACATTAAGAGGATTTGGGACCACCAATACGGGTATATACTAGTATAAGTGGTGATTGGGTTCTTCCTAGCCTCATAATGCCATCCAACTATATTTGGTACTAGAAGCATTTGCAAAATATACCCAGATACCTTGATACTATAGCGGGAAGTACAGTTGTTCGCATATTTCCAAATTTAAAATGTTAAATCCTCAGGGTCCTCAAGTCGCAAGAAACTGGCTAATTGCGGCAGCATACAGGCTTGAGATACTTATCTAATATGGTAGAGGCAGCTGCATGGCTTGAGATACGAACCCTGAGAAGTATGCTAGTAAGGAATTTTCTGGGTAACCAGATTTCAGGTACACCAACTTGGAAGCATAAAGTGCCTACCTGACAACATACACCAAATTGGAAGTGATGAATTAGAAAATGTAGATAAAGTGGCGAACATAAGGATGTTGATTATTGGTTAAAAAGGGACGTACAAATCCAGGTCAACTATATAAATAGGAATATAGAAGGCTCTGGTGGGTTTTAGTTGTGGATAAAATGTTTATAGCCTGAAGTCCTAGTCTCAATACTTGTATATAATATGTATGTATAAAAGGCACCACCATATGTCAATTTGCTTAAGTATTGTGGCAGCTTATGCTGAAATTGGCTTATGCTGAAAATTTAAGTTATTTTATTATGAAATTATAAAATTTTAAAGGGCTTTTTTAGGGGTGTTTTTTTTTTTAGTTTGTTTAGAGTTTAGGGTTGGGGTTATTAATAAAAAAGTATATGTGGATTTTAGTAGGTATTATAGATTTAAATAGAGACCCCGGATTTCAGCATAAGCCAATTTCAGCATAAGCCGCCACAAGTATTAATAAAGTTTGGGGCAGGAGCTACACCCCTAATATTAAAAAAAAAATATATATATATATATATATGATCCAGTGCATAAAGATTTGTACCTCAAAAAGTTTTATAATTTTAACTCTTAGTATAAGTTTTTATATTTTTGATTAATTATTAAAAATTTTTTAATATCA
Organism: Gigaspora rosea; assembly: GCA_003550325.1. Classification (NCBI taxonomy): domain Eukaryota; kingdom Fungi; phylum Glomeromycota; class Glomeromycetes; order Diversisporales; family Gigasporaceae; genus Gigaspora; species Gigaspora rosea. The sequence goes on from QKWP01000846.1 coordinate 90,484, forward strand.
AATAAAATAGGTTTTAATCTAACTTATTATATTATTTTTATTGTTTTAACATTGTTTTATTATAATAATTTTGCATATACAATTTGCTGTATTCAAGAAAAAAAGGAAAAATTTTTTTTAAAAAAAAGATATTTTAAATATTTTCGCAACCAATATGCAGCTCTATAAGCTTGTACTATGCAAGTGCATTAATGTGCATATGATAAAGATATGGTTAAAATTTGAGCAAAATTGAATCACTAGTTGTGAAGAAATTAAGCTTTAAAGTGAAATAATTTGATTTTTTTACTATATACGCGTATATATGATTACTATAGATTACTATAGTAAATTATATAGTAAATATTGTTAAAAAAAGTTACTATTAATAATTTTTTTTTATTTTATCAATAAAATAATCAAAATAATTTTATTTTTATTAATCTGGTAACCTAATAAGTATATTAAATTAAAAAAATCAAAAATTAATTTGTACAAAAAATATTTGAATCAGAGCTATTTGAGATACAAATCTTTATGCACCGGACTATACATTTTTAATTAATATTACATACTTTATTATATATTACATTATTATAGTATTATTTTTACATTATTACAAATATTTTAAACTACTTACGCACTTTTAACATTTAATTCTATTACTATAGTTCACGATATCTAAAGATTAAAACACGTTACTTGTCCTATTTTAAAAAATTTTATATTGAAATTTACTATTTTTTTGATTTCTTGTATTTTAATTGGTCAAAATATTTTTTCCAAAAAAATTTTTTTAATTAAAATAACAAATTAGNAAAATATTTTTTCCAAAAAAATTTTTTTAATTAAAATAACAAATTAGCCAATAGCAAGAGGCCAAAACATGTGACTTGTCCTATTTTCATTAATTGTTTGACACATCATATAAAAATTAAGCATTTTTAAAGTAATATTAATCAAAAATATATAATAATTATTTTAAAAATAAACTGTAAGTTGTAACAAATTATTTTGGTTACAATTTAGCAGCTTTCTTTTTTTATATCTTTTATGTAATAAGAGCTATTAATTTTTGAAATTATTTTAGTTTTTAGATGTCGCCACTGTATATACAAAAAACTAGCTCTACACACTTATTTTCACTCACTCCACAGTTAGCTATTATCTTCGCTTTTTTGTTTTCTATTGTCTTTGCTTTAACTACTTCTTTTGTTTTGGCTATAACCTTCATTTTACACTCTTTTTCTAAATACTTCAAAGTGAAAAAAATAAAAAAAATTTTTTAGAAGTGTTAGTATTCTTGCAAATCGCTAGAGAACTCTAGTATATTTTGCAAAGTGCTAGAGAAAGTGCCAAAAAAGTCGCAGTGTCAAAGAAGTTAGGAATAAATAAAATAAAATAAAAATTAAAAAAATAAGTAATTAAAAAAACAAAAAGTGTAAGCAAACTAATAAAAAAAAATAAACAAAGTCCCAAATCTTCATTTCTCTGAAGTAAAAGTTCACATTCTTGCAAATTTTGAAATTGTGAAAGCTGGTTTAATTTTCTTGCAAAATGCCAAAAAAGTTGTGAAGTGTTGAAAAAGTCTGGTTGGTTTTTTTGCAAAGTGCTAGGAATTAAGAGTTCTGTTCTCGCAAAGTGCTGAAATAAAATAAATTAATAAAAAAAATTTTAAAAATAAACAATAAACCAAAAAAACAAAAGCAAAAAACACAAAATGAAAAAATAAATAAAGCGAAACCTTGCAAGAACTTGCAAAAACTTGCGACCATTTCTCTAAAGAAGCGTTTTTAAAAATTTAGAAATTACTAGGGAAATTAGTTGTATATTCTTAAAAATGTTAGAAACCATAGTTGGCATGCTCAAGGTTTCTAAAAGTTGTTTGTTTTTTTTGTAAAGTGCTAAAGTAAAAACAAAACAAAAAAATTGAAAAATAAATAAATAAAAATAAAAATAAAAAAAACAAATAAAAACAAAAAAATAAATAAAACCAAAAAATAAAATAAAATAAAAAACAAAATAAAATCAAAAAATCAAAAAAAAACAAAATAGAAGATTTAATTATAAACAAAAGATCTAATTTAATTTTGTTGTACAGGATTTGAACATTATTAAACTATTTTGAACTATTTGAAAAATCAGTCTAATGTGCGATCCAGGTTATAGATTTACTGATCCAGCTTGGTTTCTTAGCCTAAAACATTTTGAAAGTGGTTCAAAATATTTTGTAAGGGAGCATCCAGAAATCAGCTGATTTTTGTTTACTATGAGCCTACCTCCACCCACACCTGATACCCCAATTAGCCAATCAGATTTTACGATTATTAAAAAGTTAAATATAACATTTAATAGTAAATAACTTTTGAACTACTGGACCAAATTTGATGATTCAACTACCAAAATGATCCTCTTAATGATGAGAGAATTCTAGTGAGCCCAAAATTAATAAAATCCAATCACAGGATCCTGTGATTGGATTTTACTGATTTTGGGCTCACTAGAATCCTCTTGTTGAGAGGATCATTTTGGTAGTTGAATCATCAAATTTGGTCCAGTTTGTTCAAAAGTTATTAATTATCAAATATTATTAATAAATCTATAATTTTGGTCAAAAATAATTTTGCAACTTTGGCTGGAATTATGAAATTTTGTCTGGAATTACACCTGATACTTTAGCTGACCCACCCACCCACCCAGAAATCAGCTAATTTCTGAAAGCTCCCTAATATATTTTGAAATATTTCGAAATTACTTACATAATATTTCGAAAATTTGATATTTTGAAATATTTCAAAATATATTACATAATATTTTGCTTATATTACTTATGTAAGATTACACTATTATAAATTTGCTAATGAGGTACTGCTCTACCAAGTTTTCTGTTGAGGATAAGCCAAATTGTACCTTCAGATACAAGAAGGAGTCTTAAGGGCTCTTCTAAAAAAAGATCCAGGTGCCTGGACTAACTATAGGTAATGCAAATATTTGGCAAATTAGTTGAAAGTAGTAGAAGATCAAAAGGTTTAAGAGTAGGGTGAATGTAAATCATTTATCATATAATTTTAGTGGTACAATAAGATTTATATAGAAAATAAAAAAGTGCTACAAATAAAACTTTTTACAGTTGTTATTAATTTAGCCAAAAATTTTATAATTATAGTACAAAATACTCTTTATAATAGTAAAATTTTAATAAATATAGTATTTAAAAAAATTATACTTCTATATGTCGTAAAGTTTTCCTAAGTTGGTTTAAATTTTCTCTAGTTATACAAAATGATTAATTCTGATTGGTTGAATCTATGTTGTTTACAATTGTAATTGGTTGATCACCTGATTTCATATGAAAATAATCTACGTTCACCCAGTATTCACTCTACCCTCATATCCACCGATTTGGTTTCACTCCAAAATTAGCCAATCATGATCGAGAATTATTTGCTATTAAAATTTATTACAAAGTGAGTTTTGACAACAACGGTCTTTTAAACTTACTTATGATCCATAATTAAGTGTATAGAATATTGTAATATCTACATGTTTAATTATTAGCAGAAAGTAAGTTAAAAAGGTAGTTTTCCTGAAAAGTTCTTCTGAATTTACCCTTACCTATTATACAACCGATCAAACAATGACAAACCGATCCTTTTCTATCCGAAAATACCAAAACGCTTCAACAACTAGTAATAGTGCTTTCTTTTACAGCTTGGCGTAGCTGTTCTTTAAATATTTATTGCTTGTTTATCTCATATAGAGGCTAAAAAACTATTTTATTTGAAGGTTTCGTTTGTTATTCTTTATGTCACTTAATAGCAGAAGTTTGTGTAATGGTTTATCGAAAAAAGACCCCTAAAAATCAAATCGGTGGATACGTTAAATAGGCAATTCCCATAGTTGGGTTGCAGGTATGGAGGACTCCAGAACTACTCCAGGCATTTTTTATATAGGTCATAAGAGAGCTTCCAGAAATCAGCTAATTTCAGAGTAGGTGGGTGGAACAGCTGAAGTATTAGGTGTAATTCTGGCCAAAATTTCATAATTTCGGCCAAAGTTGCAAAATTATTTTTAACCAAAATTATATATTTATTAATAATATTTAATAATTAATTACCAATCTGGATAAGATCAGTACTATAGCTATATTATTACCATATTTGGGGGTTATCTAAAGCCATGTACCCACGTGGCATTTTTGTATAAATCAACCAAATGGAGTCACGAAATTTTGTTTATACGGATCAGCCCGAAGAAGTCAAAAAACAAAAAAAACGCAAGAACATAAAAACAGTATTCTAAACCTATCTTGGGCCATTAATAAAAATGCCGGGAAGGTAATTTTATCTATATTGGTCCTAACTAGGGTTCGGAATGGGCCAGCCCGTTAGGCCCGTTGGACTTTTTTTGAGAATTAATTTGGGCCACGTCTCATAGAGCTAGTCACATGATAATTTATTATGTGACTGGCACTTTTACAACGTGGCCCAAATTAACTTTTTAAAAAAGCCCAACAGGCTAACGGGCCGGCCCATTCCGAACCCTAGTCCTAACCCTAACTCTGACCCTAATACTAAACAGTCTCTGATACGAATTTTAACTAAAATTTCAAAAAATCACGTGGGTACATGGCTTTAGCCATCCTCATATTTGGAATTGGAGATAAACAAATATATAAACAATATATTAGTAAATCTGTTTTAGGCCTAATAAAAAGTTTTTTTTGTACTAAGTAAATATTATTTTTTGATATAAGAAAGTTGTAGAGCATATTTTTGTGCATCTACTAGTAAAATTTCATTAAAATCAGACTAGTAGATAAGAAGATATGAGTAAAAACATCTTTAAAATTCTTTAAATCATATAAAAATTTTATATATACAGGCCTGATCCAGATTTTGTACTACTTTGTTTATATATTTGTTTTGACCCAATTCTAAATATAGAAATATTGCTGATCTTATCTGGATTGGCAATTAATAACTTTTGATCTACTGGACCAAATTTGATAATTCAACTGCCAGAATAATCCTCTCAATGAGAAAATTCTAGTAAGCCCAAAACTGTTAAAATCCAATCACAGGATTCTGTGATCAGAATAAATTTGTGTTACTATAAAAGTTTTATAATTTATTAAATAATTATAACCCATTTATAGTAACACAAATTTATTTTGATCTTAGAATTCTGTGATTGGATTTTAGTGATTTTGGACTTATTAGAATTCTCTCATTGAGAGGATTATTTTGGTAGTTAAATTATCGGAATTGGCCCAGTAGATCAGAAGGTATTAACAATTAAAATTGATGTTTAATTGTTAGGGAATAGATTTGTTGCATCCGCGACATGTCCATCCCTAATTCGGCCAATCAAATCGCACGATTTTGTAGGCAAAAAATTTTATTTTTTAAAAATTCCTATAAAATGTAAAAATAAATAAGCAATATCAAAGCATATAATGTAAAATTTTATTCTGAACAACTTTTTCTAAGTCATAAAGATAGATTATCTTAGTAAAAAAACCGTTTTATAAGAAAAATCAAAAATTTCATACGTTAGCACTTTTTTTTACTAATATAAATCTATCTTTACGTTTAAGAATTATATGTAAAATTTTATGCTAAACAACTTTTTCTAAGTTAAAAAGTAGATTGTTTTAGTAAAAAAAAAGTTTTATATGTGCTAACTTTGGAAATTTTTGATTTTTCTTATAAAATGTTTTTTTTTACTAAGACAATCTATCTTTATGACTTAGAAAAAGTTGTTCAGAATAAAATTTTACGTTATATGGCATGCTATTTTATATAAATTTTATACTTTATTATTTAATTTTTAAAAAAAAATTTTTTTGTCTATAAAATCATGCGATTTGATTGGCCAAACCAGGGGGTGCGACATGTCGCGGGTGCAACAAATTTATTTTCCCTAATTGTTAATAACTTCTGATCTACTGGGCCAATTTCGATGATTTAACTACCAAAATGATCCTCTCAATGAGAGGATTCTAAAAAGCCCAAAATATTAAAATCCAATCACAGACCCTAAGATTAAAATAAATTTGTGTTATTATAAATGGGTTATAATTATTTAATAAATTATAGAACTTTTATAGTAATACAAATCTATTCTGATCACAGGATTCTGTGATTGGATTTAACAATTTTGTACTCACTAGAATCCTCTCATTAAGAGGATTATTTTGGTAGTTGAATCATCAAATTTGGTCCAGTAGATCAAAAGTTATTTCCTATTAAATATTATATTTAATTTTTAATAATCATAAAATCTGATTGGCTAATTGGGGTATCAGGTAGTGATACAAATCGATGAAAATTTTTCAATCGATTAGTTGATAAATTATTTTATCTAACTAATCGATTAATCGATTTTATTCAACTAATTGATTAGTTGGCCAATAGATTAATCGACTAATTGATTAATCAATTAGTTGACTGATTGATTGACTAACTAATCGATTAACCAACTAATCGATTGGCCAACTAATCGATTAGCTGAAAATAAATAATAAACGAAACTTGGTAAAATATACATAAGATAGCAATTGAAACAGCTGGGTTGATATTCATATAATCGGTTGATTAAACAACCAATTGTCTAGTCGATTAATTAATTAATCGACTAGTCGATTAATTGATTAATTGTCCAATTGACTAATCGATTAGTCGATTAATCGATTAATCGACTAAGTTGGGTCTGTAAAATTCAAATCGATTAGTTGTCAACTTTACAACTAATCGATTAATTCAATTTTTGATTCGTATTACTAGTATCAGGTGTGGGTGGGAGTATGCTCATAGTAAACAAAAATCAGCTGATTTCTGGAAGCTCTCTAACTGGGATTTTGACCAATTTTAACCTAATTTGCTAAAAATAACAAAACTATATTTACTTAAATAACTTCTAATCCAGTGATCAGAATTGAATAACTTTTTTTATTAGATGCATCTCACTGAGAGCTTTATTTTAAAAAAAAGTCATTCAAATTGGACCACTAGATGCCAAGATAATTGCCAAAAACTGTTTTTCTGCTTCTTAAATTTTAGGGGTTTTGCTAAAANTTAAAAAGTAGATTGTTTTAGTAAAAAAAAAGTTTTATATGTGCTAACTTTGGAAATTTTTGATTTTTCTTATAAAATGTTTTTTTTTACTAAGACAATCTATCTTTATGACTTAGAAAAAGTTGTTCAGAATAAAATTTTACGTTATATGGCATGCTATTTTATATAAATTTTATACTTTATTATTTAATTTTTAAAAAAAAATTTTTTTGTCTATAAAATCATGCGATTTGATTGGCCAAACCAGGGGGTGCGACATGTCGCGGGTGCAACAAATTTATTTTCCCTAATTGTTAATAACTTCTGATCTACTGGGCCAATTTCGATGATTTAACTACCAAAATGATCCTCTCAATGAGAGGATTCTAAAAAGCCCAAAATATTAAAATCCAATCACAGACCCTAAGATTAAAATAAATTTGTGTTATTATAAATGGGTTATAATTATTTAATAAATTATAGAACTTTTATAGTAATACAAATCTATTCTGATCACAGGATTCTGTGATTGGATTTAACAATTTTGTACTCACTAGAATCCTCTCATTAAGAGGATTATTTTGGTAGTTGAATCATCAAATTTGGTCCAGTAGATCAAAAGTTATTTCCTATTAAATATTATATTTAATTTTTAATAATCATAAAATCTGATTGGCTAATTGGGGTATCAGGTAGTGATACAAATCGATGAAAATTTTTCAATCGATTAGTTGATAAATTATTTTATCTAACTAATCGATTAATCGATTTTATTCAACTAATTGATTAGTTGGCCAATAGATTAATCGACTAATTGATTAATCAATTAGTTGACTGATTGATTGACTAACTAATCGATTAACCAACTAATCGATTGGCCAACTAATCGATTAGCTGAAAATAAATAATAAACGAAACTTGGTAAAATATACATAAGATAGCAATTGAAACAGCTGGGTTGATATTCATATAATCGGTTGATTAAACAACCAATTGTCTAGTCGATTAATTAATTAATCGACTAGTCGATTAATTGATTAATTGTCCAATTGACTAATCGATTAGTCGATTAATCGATTAATCGACTAAGTTGGGTCTGTAAAATTCAAATCGATTAGTTGTCAACTTTACAACTAATCGATTAATTCAATTTTTGATTCGTATTACTAGTATCAGGTGTGGGTGGGAGTATGCTCATAGTAAACAAAAATCAGCTGATTTCTGGAAGCTCTCTAACTGGGATTTTGACCAATTTTAACCTAATTTGCTAAAAATAACAAAACTATATTTACTTAAATAACTTCTAATCCAGTGATCAGAATTGAATAACTTTTTTTATTAGATGCATCTCACTGAGAGCTTTATTTTAAAAAAAAGTCATTCAAATTGGACCACTAGATGCCAAGATAATTGCCAAAAACTGTTTTTCTGCTTCTTAAATTTTAGGGGTTTTGCTAAAATGCATAATGTATAACCTCTGTACTATATTTTCGGGGTCCTAGATATGCCAGCTAGTATAGAACCTTAGGCAGAACACTTAAATTAGATAACAAAAGTATACGTATAGCTAGGGATATTACAGTCCGTCCTGGTTTGGTCTCAGTTCAAAAGACCAGATCTAAATAGCTAACCACAACCTGGACCAAATTTCATAAACTAGTTCATGAACTGGTCCTATTTTAGTTCAGTTCAAGGACTGGCCTACCTGCAGCCAATAGGATTAGAAAATTTTGACTATCATAATACACGAATTGAGATTTTGAATGAACTATATTATTATACTGTATAATGTTTTTTTTATATAAATAAAAATGTAAAAGTATAATTACTTGTAAAAAAAGATAATCGTAAAGCAGAAATGGATATAGAAATTATTCTATTTGGGTTGTCAGTAACCAGTAAATTTTTTAACCTTAATTTAGTTTTTAGCAATTAAACTTTATAACAAAAAACCAATTACAGTATAGTAAATCGATTTCGACTAAAGAATGTGCCTGTAATATTATTTTAAAACAAGTTTGATTTAACCTCAATCGCATAGTCATCACCAAAATTTGCACGGGGATTACTATCGATTTTTATCATTATTGGATAGTAATCGATTTAAATCCCCCATGCCGAGGACTAACGATTAAGATAGTAATCGAAAGGTTTTGCAATTTAATATAAAATTTTATATTTTTTTATTTATTTTTATTTATTATTATTATACATTATATTTTAATTAAATATATATTTTTAATCAATATTATATATTTTATTATATATTATTATACATTTTTTACGAAAAAATAAAAAAAATAACAAAAAAAAATAAAAACAAAAAAAAATAATGAAAAAAAACAAAAACGAAAAAAATAGTAATATTTTGAACCTTTTTGCACTTTGTTGCATAATGCTAGCTCTATACACTTATTTTTTCACTCTGCAGTTAGCTATTATTTCTTTTCTTCTTTGTTTTAACTATAATATTCGCTTATATTCTCTTATGTTCGCTTATATTTGCTACTTCCTAAAATAAAAAAAATGACAAAAAAAATAAACCCAAAAAAAACGAAAATAAAAAAATAGTAATATTTTAAACTACTTTCATACTTCGTCGCATAATACTAGCTCTATACACTTATTTTTCTTACCCTGTAGTTAACTATTATTTCTCTTTTTCTTTGTTTAACTATCATATTCATTTGTATTCACTAATATTCGCTCATATTCGCAACTTTCTAATAAGTATAAAAAAAAACAAACAAAAAAACAAAACTGAAAAAATAACAAAAAAAACAAACCCAAAAAAAATAAACTATTATATTTGCTTATATTTGCTTATATTTGACTATATTCGCTCATATTTGTAATCTTCATTTCCCTAAAGTAAGAGTTTGTGATCTTGCAATTCAGAAATCATTGAAGGTTTTCGCAAAGTGCTGGAATAAAATAAATTAATAAATTAATAAAAATAAAAAAAATAAAAAACAAAAAACATGAAATGAAAAATAAATAAAATGGAACCTTGCAAAAACTTGCAAAAACTTGCAAAAACTTGCATTCTTGAACTTTCGAAATTGCTAAAGAAAGTAGTTGTGTGTTCTTGCAAAGTGTTGAAAGTCTGAGTTGGCTTGCAATAAGTGCTGAAAAGTTATTGGATTTCTTGCAAAGTATTAGTGGTAAAGTGCAGAAATAAAATAAAAAAATTAAAAAATAAAAAAAATATAAATAAAAAAAAAACAAAACGAAAATAAATGAAACAAAACGAAACTAAACAAAACTAAATGAAACAAAGAAAAATGAAAAAACAATGTAAAATTAATAGAAGATCTAAATTATAAACAAAAAAAAACAAAGATCTAATCTGATCTTGTGGTTCAATCATCAAAAATCATCGAAACATTTCGAAAATATTAGTCAAACGTGTTTTTGATATGATCCAGGTTACAGATCGTCCTAAAATATTTCGGAAGTATTCAAAATATTAAAAAAAAAAAGAAAGA
>QKWP01000846.1:101327-159722 GCA_003550325.1 Gigaspora rosea
TTTTTTTTTTTTTTTTACCCGGTGATTTGGGTTGAAATTTTCGTGACTGGTATGTAATCGTTAAAGATCTATTAATTGTTATAAATATATTTTTTTTTCCTCTTAGGCGAGACTTGCCAAATACGACCTCTTTGATTTTATTATACTACTATAAAAATAGTACAAACTCATTATACAAAGAATAATACAGCATAGGCATCATCCGATTTAGCTAAACTAAACCAAATGCAAATCGCCGCACAGCATCTCAGGAGACACCGACTAGTCCATCAGCCTCGCTCCACTATACAAGGGCATTTCCCGGAGGAAATATCCTTGGAAGTGGGAGGAAAAATCTAAACTACTAAAGGGCAAATATGTATAAAAGAGGGTAAAAAAGAAAAAGAAAAAACAAAGATAACGAAAAACAAATGATAGAAAAAAGAAAAAAGAAAAGCAAGGCCTCAGGTCAATTAAGCCCGGCACCAAGTGGACTATTTTAAAAATTACATGATACTAAGAAAGGTAGTCTCTACTCTAACTAAACTCAATTTATCATATATAGGCGAAAAACTATTACTAGAAAAAAAGGCCTCTAACCCAAAGAAACTGTAGAGATAGGTGTGTAAAAAAAACTATGGCTATAAGAACATTCTAAAACGAAATTTCATTACAAGGTTTCCTCAAACACGTGTCGCTTATTATTTATCTCGAAAAACTGAAATCCACTCGTGACTTCATTCCAAAATGGCAGCCGCATTTCCAAATTGGGGGAGGTAAACATTGTCGATCTTTTGGAGGGGGTAAGCCGAAATGCTCACTTTGTCGAAATTTCGAAAAAGCCAAAGGGACAGTAGTATATAAATTTAATAGTGGGTGTTCGTTTCAAGTCCTTTAGATTTTCCAAGGAGTGTGTTTGAAAACCGAAATACTGTTCTCCATTAAGCTGCTGCAAAAAACTTCGTCGGTGAAGAAATTTCTCCACCAAAATTCTGTATTTACTAAAGCGCCGCCTGCTTGTTATCACTTGTTCTTCTACTATTGCTTTTGGTTTGCATGCCGAATATATAAAGGAGTCCCCGAACAGATAGTTGACTTTTATAAAAACCATTTTTTGCAGTGCTTCTTTATCTAACTCCAGTATTTTGATATTTCGTTTGTATGAAAATCCGGTACAGGTGATCATCGGTGAGAGTTTTGAGCATATTTTTCATCGTTTTAAATAATTACGATTATAATCGATTTATAGATATATAACGATTATAATATATAAAATAATATATATCGATTATAGATATATAACGATTTTTAACCAGTTAATTGATATATATCGTTATTTTTTAATCGATATAAAACGATTAACTGTTATATATCGATTAATATCTATATATAAAATTTCGTGATGGTTATGCATTTAAAGTAATGCATAAAATATATATTACAAATAGACTAATCAATTTATGGACTGTAGACCACTTAGACTGGTCCAAAAGACTGGTTCAGACCACGTCCTTGCCAGATTGTAACATCCCTACATGTAGCTAGTTGTACTCTCATCCAAGTGTAATTCATAATGCATAAACTGAATAAAGCATATGCCCCAAAACAGGCACTTTGAATCTGAAAAAAAACTTCAGTATATAGCAGTCATATAGCTAACTTATTTTTTTACTAAGACAACCTATTTTGTCACCCAAGTAAACTTTGTTTAGCATAAAATTTTACATATAAACCACTTTTAAAACTAGAAATCTTTTTCTTTTTAAAAATTTTTATTAAGAAAATATGCAAGATTTGCAAAATTTTAAAAAAGTGTTCTAAGTAATCTTAATCTACTATTTTCAATATGCTTAATCCCAAAATTTGAAAAAAGTTAATATGTAAGTTGAAAATAATGTAAGGCTTAAAATTTATAGTAAATTCATATGTTTTTATTATAATTTTTATTATAATTTATCACCCAGCATGACATGTCCTATGACTGATATGGGTAGAACAAATCCGACAAACTCTTGAAGGGGAAATAGCCAATGGGAGAGAACAAATTTTTGACTATCAGAAGTGAAATATGCAAAAATTAGTGTTAAAATCCACTAATTAAAAATGTCGTGAATATCATTTTACATTAATCTGTTTTTATAGCCTTTAACATTAAGGCCCTAACCCTAAATTTTATCTCACACAATTAATTTATTTACAAAATTGGATTGACAAAAAGTATATACGTACGTAAGTACGTCTATTTTTTAAGTATTTAAAAAAATATTAGATACAAAAAAAGCTTACCAATAGTCATCCTGTTACTCATTCGATGATTTTTGTTATCTTCCGGTTTAAACTAAAAACCGTTCAAATTAAGGTATTCATTTATAAAACTGGATGAGGCACTATTAGATGGTCGTATATATCAAAAAAATTAGCATAAATAGGCTTTACATAAAGTGGAAGCGGGATAAAGTTCTAAGATATGCTTTAATTGGGTTAGTTAAATCGATGCCCGAATGTTGTCAAGCCATTAGCAATTAAATAGTGAATATATTAGTGTAATTTTTTTTTTTTTACTATATGATCAGTTCGTTTCAAATTTTAAATATGCCGCGCAATGAATATTTTTGTGGTTCCAATTTTTTTTGCAAATCCCTGTATTATAAATATGATGGGTTTTGATATTATTGATAAGTAAAATAAAAATATCTAAACCACTTAACATTTTTTTTTAAACCCCCCCCCGAGATAGCAATTATCTGGGGACATCATTGACGTCAATTTTATTTATCAATTTAATACTGGGTTCTGATCCAGCATTTTACTTATTTGCGCGGGTAACACATACCAAAAAAGGGGACGTCTAAAGCGGAGATAAATCTCGTGATAAACCGCCAATCAAATTTAGGGTTAGGGTCACTTTAGGATAGGGTTAGGAGAGATTTTAGGTTGTTATATATATGCAAAATTATCTTCTCGACATTTTTAATTAACCTATCCAAGGTAGGTTTAGGCTGCCGTTTTTGTATTTTTCGCTTTTCTTTCTCGTTTGCTTCGCTGGCGATCATCAAAAATCTATAATTTGATTGGCGGTTAGTCACGTGATTTATCTCCGCTTTATACGACCCCAAAAAAGGAAATCCGGTTTTGTAAATAAACTAAGTGCGTGGAATAAAAATTTAGGGTTGAGGCCTTAGTGTTAGAGGCTATAGAGTTAGAGTGATGCTTAATATAAGTAAAATTTCATTCCCGTCATTTTTAATTAGTGCACCAAGATCGATTTAAACATTAGTTTTTGCGTATTTTCGCTTTTCCTTCTTTTACGCGTGTTCGAATTCTTCGTCGGGCTGATCCGGAATAGTCAAAATTTGCACTCTCCGATTGTCTATTTCCTCTCCAGGAGCTTGTATTACCCGCGCAAATAAGCGAATGCCTGATCCAGGTCCCCTACATTTATATAAATTTACATGTATGAATTACAGCACAGCAGTAAATGCCTATTCTAATCAACCGGATTCTCCGGAAGTGTCCTAATTCGAAATTTCTTATTTATTCGTTCGATTTTTACGTAAGCGGCCACATAACGTTCCGACTCTGATTCAAAATGTCGTACTTCGTTTCCTTAAACATTCTCCGGGTTGCCGTACTACGATTCCACACAACTCGCCTGCGCTTCAAGCTAGCCGTACTACGATTCCACGCAAACAAGTTTCCAGTTTTCGTACTTCGTTTCCTCACAAATTGTCCCGATTCGAGATGTCGTACTACATTCCTCAACTGAGCTGGCCCGAAATGCCGTACTACATTTCCTGGCGGTCCTGTGATTCTAATGAAATTCAAATCCCCCAGGTGGATTTGAACCCATAACCTTGCGATTGGCGACCCGGGAACGTACCTAGTACGCTATAGACCCACGGGCCTTTAAACCACTTAACTTTAATAAGATGAAAATATAATTTATATACACAAAAAATATTTATTGAAATTTTATTGAGATGGTTTGTTTTCCTATTAATGTTTTTCCCGAACTTGTACCTTTTGATGGTTATTTTTAATATAATTTGATACCATCTCCAAGTTCACTTGATTATCAAAATATATCTGCACAGAATTAGAACCAAACCAATTCCACCAACCAAATAAATTTAAAGTGTTAAACCATTCTATCAAATCCTCGTCCTCCCAACTCTTGATCATATTCCCGTCAGTAACTTCGAGAACTTTCATATGCCCAGTGGGATCAGGCCCTTGACCATATGCAAAGGATCGATAACAGTTATCAAGTGAATAAAAATGTGTATTCGCCCTAAGTTTACTAGACATTCCTATAAAAACGTAATACGTCAAATAAAAATCTTAAATAACTCATAACTTTAAACATGATAATACTTTCATACCTGAAGTTATACATGTTGGCAAAACCTATGGGATTTGGGATTGGGCTATGGACAAACCCGGACAAATAGGTTTGTCCACCTATATTTAAAAATCCTATGTGGCAAAACTGGACAAATCCCAATCCCAAATCCCAAACCTATCCCAAATCCCAAACCTATCCCAAATCCTAAACCTGTCCCAAATCCCAATCCCAAATCCCAATCCCAAATCCCAATCCCAAATCCCAAATCCCAATCCCAAATCCCAAATCCCAATCCCAAATCCCAATCCCAAATACCAATTTCAAATTCCAAATTCCAAATTTAAAATTAAAATTCTAATTTAAATTCTAATTACAAATTATATTTAGGGAGTTGCTATTCACACTGGGGTGTGCGGCGCACTATGTAAATCAAAATTATGTATGGTATCATAGTGAAGTCTATTATGACAGATTTTTAAGTGATTGTCGATTGATAAACTATAAACTAATATACGTAATGATCGATAAGTATTTTTATATATAAAACTTATATATAAAGCTAGGTCACACTTTTTTAGATGCACCGACTGCAATTTTTCTTTTCTGCCGGAAATTTCAATATAAATCGACTCTTTCTTATTACGATTATAAAGTAATAGAATCTTTTTTTAAAAAATATTTATGGGAAAATTTTTTTTTCTCAAAACGATTTTAATTTTATACTTTATTTGGTTTGCTGAGCGAATTTTTAAATGAATTGGTAAATTTTTCCTTTATTAAAATGCAAATTTCGTTCTATTGTTCAGTTCTTTAAAACTTGCTATTAATTTTCTCAAAATTTCATATTGGAATTATGTGCCGTTAAAGCTGTGCATCTAATTAAATCCAGAAACATGGGTATATATAGGTCAAATAAACAGCGATTTCACTTAAAAAATGCACGTTTTAAAAAACATCAAAAAAAATGCAAGCGAATCGGCAAAAAACACCACTTCAAGAACTAAATTTACAGCAATTTGGGCCTGAAGTCGCCTCAAATATTTTCAA
Source organism: Gigaspora rosea (assembly GCA_003550325.1). Taxonomy (NCBI): domain Eukaryota; kingdom Fungi; phylum Glomeromycota; class Glomeromycetes; order Diversisporales; family Gigasporaceae; genus Gigaspora; species Gigaspora rosea. Next base: position 106,699 of record QKWP01000846.1, read on the forward strand.
TAATTTATTAAATTAAAATGTCATTTTTACATCAATATTAATTAATTATTTACATCAATATTAATTAATTATTTTTAACTGTATTAGCGTAGCATTAGTTGTAGCGGCATTGTAATTAATAAATTAATAGGTGATCATCATGGTTGCACAAAAACTTAAAAAAATCTTTGATAATAGATTTTTTATATGATACCATACATAATTTTGTTTTACATAGTGCGCCGCACACCCCATATTCACACCATGGATTTTTGCTATTCGCACCATGGTTACACAAGATTTTCTATTTTTAGAATTTAAAATAATATATGCACTTATGTTACACAAAGGCCTAGTGCATTGTTTTTGCAAAAATAATTTTTGGTTACACACCGCTAATAGTGTATAACATTACACGAGTCTAATTTTGGTAACCTAACACTGGGTTGGCCAGTATTAAGCTTAATGCTGGTGGGCACTATCATGATAATGCCACCGGTGGGTTAGACATAATTCCGGCCCACCCTAACCCTAAATCTAGGACATATGCATCTAGTATATGTACAGTAATTGGCTAGATTTAGGTTTAGGGTGGGCCGGAATTATGTCTAACCCCGTCGGGGGCATTATCATGATAGTGCCACCAGCATTAAACTTAATGCTGGCCGACCCAGGTTAGGTTACCAAAATTAGACTTGTATAACATTACACGACATTAATGGCGTATAACCAAAAATTATTTTTGCAAAAACAATGCACCGGGCCTTTGTGAAACACAAGTGCATAAATTCTAAAATAGAAAATCTTGTGTAACCATGGTGCGAATAGCAAAAATCCATAGTGTGAATAGCAATTTCCTATATTTATTTTATATAAACAAAATTTTTAATATTAAATATATATTTATTTTGAGTGACATAGGCTAGGACCCCGGACATCTCTTATATAGGTCATAACTGGATTTTGGCCAATTTTGACCTAATTTGCTGAAAATGACAAAATCTATTTATTTAAATAACTTTTGATCCAGTGATCAGAATTGAATGAACTTTTTTTTGTTAGATGCGCCTCACTGAGAACTTCATTTTAAAAAAAGTTCATTCAAATTGGACCACTAGATGCCAAGATAATTGCCAAAAACTGATTTTTGCTTTTCAAATTTCGGGGGTTTTTGCTGAAATGCGTAACATATGACCTCTGTACTACATGTCCGGGGTCCTCATAGCTATAGATGCCACTTAAAATAAATATGTATTTAATAATTAAAAATTTTGTTTATATAAAATAAATATATATTTAATAATATAGTTTGTAATTAGAATTTAAATTAGAATTTTAAAATTTAAATTTTAAATTTGGGATTTGGAATTTGGGATTGGGATTTGGGATTGGGATTTGGGATTTGGGATTGGGATTGGGATTTGGGATTTGGGATTGGGATTTGGGATTGGGATTTGGGACAGGTTTGGGATTTGGGACAGGTTTGGGATTTGGGATAGGTTTGGGATTTGGGATAGGTTTGGGATTTGGGAATTGGGATTGGGATTTTTCCAGTTTGGGATTTGGGTTTATCCAATTGGGATTTGGGTTTGGGTGGGATTTTGAAAATTTTTAGTTTTGCCAACAAGTATACCTGAAGTCCAATACCAAGTCTGAACTATCCAATTATTTTCCAGGGCTAGTTCCACCAAGGGGTTATAATCACGATCTCCAGTAACCAGGATTAATATACCAGGGTCATTAGTAGTAGTAATAGTCTCTACTGCATTAACTGTGAGCTTTATTTTGACTTCCTTTTCACGATGTGATATAGGATCCCGATCAAACACAGTAACTTCATACCCTTGTTCTTGAATACGTCTCCATATAGAATCATTTGGTGGAGGACGTGAGCCGACAATAACAGGAGCACATCCCAGTTTATGTCCATGCTGAACAGTTTTAAGAAGTCGACCATAATCAATACAAAGTTGACTAAAGCAACGTGAATTTCTTTCATAATCTAATGAACCGAGGTGTTCAAGATCGCCGACGGTATATTTTCCTTCAATAGTGATATTAGAGTTGTCGACATAAACGTACACAAGATCATTAGGTTCCTTACATGGTGGAGGAAATGCTTTTGAAATTTCCTTAACTAAGTGCGCAACTGTTATTGCTGGACCAAGCGACAGTCCAATATTTCTGAGCTTTTCTTCTGTCAATAAGAGGAAGGTTAAACCGGAAATCCTGTTCTCGTTGATTATATTAATGTAACTTCATCAAGCTCTAACTCGTCTTTTTTGGACTCCAAAAAATTCATAATTTGTTCCTTCTTCCATTTTTTAATTTCTTCGACAGAAGGAAAATGTTTTTTGGTATTATCATAGCTCAGGTTTCTTTTTTTAATTTGCGGACACTTGAGAAACTTATATTTTGCCAAATCGGTTAGCAAGCTTAATCTTTTTTTGCAATGACCAGCCGCATAACATCGTATAAACGGGTGAAAGAAAAGCATTGTGGTAAGAAATCAAAAGATTGACGAAATTTCGATTATCAGCTAGTCGTCAGCCAATCATATTAGCCTAGATTCAATACCAGTCATAGATTTGTTTCCGAAGCATGGGGACATTCGAATATTTTTGTCGGTGCAACACTTTACTAGTAAAATAGCGTGTCTCTTCAAGAAATCCAGTTGCATCATGTTGCATCACGCGAATAAAAGAAGGGAGTTGAAGTACTATCTAACATATAGTAAGAGGTAATAAAAATAATATTGTACTGCTTAATTCGTGAAGCTTAACGTTATTTTTATTTTTATTATTATTATTATTATTTAAGTAATCAACTTGTTTATTTTATTTGTAGGTTTTTGTAGACTATTTTCGAAAGTTGTATATGTTCTTTAGAAGATGTTTGGTTCAATAGAAACCGTTTTATATATACGATAATATAGCTTTGTTAATTATATGAAATTAATTCTTGCATTTTGTAAGTTGTATTATAATTTGGATGAACAATTTTATTCTTTACAGCGCGAAATTTTTAACATAATAAAGAAATTGTAATATTTGAATTGCGCCTGTTGATTGGTTGGGTTGTTTAACTAGTATCTATCTGTTTTTACGAAATGCGTATCACGTGGTTATGAAACAGTTTTATAATTGGTCAACTACCTCATGATCAAACCCGATCGTGATTATTGCAAACCTCGCTCTGATTGGTTAATTTGCTGTATTAAATTTTGTGCTTCATAAAGTAAACAAGATAAAGTGTCGGGGAGCTTTAAGAATTAGTTTATTATTTAGTATGCTAAATGATTATATTAGTGCTATTAAGTATGTATAAATACTCTATATGTAAAGCATAACATAAGAGCAAAAGATTTTAAAGAAAACTAATAAATTTTCATGAAAAATATATTCTTTTTGTTGATCATAATTATAGAGCTATGATACAATTTATATCATGAATTGTTCGATCAAATATTGTAGGTTATTCTTAAATTTACAAATGATACGTGTTAATCTTAAAGACTACAGCAGCTAGATAATACGTATCAGTGTAAGATTAGAGTTTGGATCTTGGGAAATGGATAACTAATAAAGAATATTCATGTGTGTATAGTAACAGAGTCATGGCACGATATGTAATAGTTAAATAGGTAATTTATAATGGAGGGTTACAATAGTGATTTGTATACTTGAAAGGATTTATATATTATGATGTATCATTATTAAAGATAATTACTGACTTATTGTACATAGTGAAGCGAGAAATAGGTATTATAATAGAAAGACTAAGTGTCACATTTATCATAACCAATATTTAACGTTATGTTATTAGTGCAATTAGTGGCGCATTCAAACCACCTATTTTATTTAGCATTTTTAATCACATTAATGAATTATTGTAAAAAAATTGTGTTATAAAGCTGCCTATACTGATTAAGATTATATTAATTAACATTAGAATGATAATGATTTCTAATATAATTACTGTAAAATATTCTATTACAGAATTAAACCACAAATGTGATTATCATGTTTTCTATTATGAAATACTTTAAAAAATTTTGGTACAGAGCTTACCATTCTGGTGACCACAGATATGGTGCGTTGCTGAGATACACTTACAGAACTTGCTATTCTGGTAATTACTGTATATACAGTATTAGAATTTTTGTGATTCCTATTATTTTATAAAAATTATATTACAGAACCTACTATTTGATAACTACAGTGTGAATTAGATTTATTATAATTTCAATCATAAGTTAATATAAAAATTTGTTACAAGACTTACTCGCTATTACAGTAATCCATAGTATGTTTGACTAAAGTTAGGTTCTTGTATTGAAATTATCATAAATTCTATTGTGCATTATGTAAACCATTCTGGTACAGGACTTGCTCGCAAATACAGTACCCAGTGATTAAATTGATATTGAAATTATTTTCTATTATAAGTTTCTGATACAAACATACTTGCCAATTCGATGGTTCAGTATATGAATAAGGTCGAGTTAGTTTGCATTGGAATTATTGTAACTTCTACTATGTGTTACTGTAAAAAATTGTTACAAAACTTGCTCGTTATTTCAATGACAATAGTACATAGTAAGGTTATAATAGTTTGTTGTGTTCAAAATTATTGTGATCTCTATCATAATACAGTAAAAATTCTGTTACAGAACTTACTCTTAGCATGTAGTCATTAGTTTGTATTGTAATTTCTATGGTGATTTCTATCATGAATTATTGTAAAACATTCTTCACAGAACCTACTTATTAATGCAACAGATAGAGGTTTATTTTAAGTTAGTTTGTATTGAAATTATTAATCTTTAATATAAGCTGCTATAACATGTTCTAGTGATTATAATATGCGGTTGATAGAATTATCCTGGTTATCACCATGAGTTACTGTTAAAACTATTCTGACGACCACAATATGTTGAGATAATTTGCTATAGTATAACTGAGTTTATTTTTATGCAGTTAAGGTTGAGTTAGTTTTATTAAAATTATTATAATTTTTATTTGGAATTATTATAAAAATTCTGTTAGAACTTGTTGTTCTGATGACCACAGCGTTGTATAAGGTTAAAGTTGAGTTGGTTTAAATCTGTTTAGAACTTAACCATGAGCAATAAGTAATTACAATTGAGTTAGTTTGTATCAGAATTATTGTCTATGATAATTAAGGATGAGTTAGTTTATATTGAAATTATCCTAATACCTATTGTAAAAATTCTGTCACAGAATTTACTCATTATTTCAATAATTATAAAATGCAGTTAAAGTTGAGTTAGTCTACATTGGAATTATTATAATTTCTATGCAGTTGAGTTAGTATGAACTTATTGAGTGTTATTATAAACAATTTTGTTACTACTATTAGTATGTGGTTTATTTTGCATCAGAATTATTATAACTTCTATTAGAAAATTTTGTTACAAAACTTATTCATTAAATTTTCACTTTTTCAGACCTCCTTCCCTTCTAGAAAATCGCTGATTTCTGGTTCTTCTCTAATAAAAATTTTTAAGAACACAATTAATTTTTTTTAAAATTTTATATTTTGTAAATTTTTTTTTTTTGAGGCTACTAGCAGCTAGATTTTATTGATATTATTTGAGTATATACAAGTATATATTTTATAGTTACCAGTAAACTGTTCATATTGATTATATTTTTTCAACCTTAATTTAGTATATACTAGCCTAGATAATCTACTAGTGGTATGGGTCCTATATCTCTATCTTTTAAACCCTTGGTCTATTAGAATAATTTGTATTATAGCTAGACTTCTACAAGAGCTCAGGCTACCCATGGGCAGTAAAGTATATTGGATGTTTTGTGGACATTTTGGACATTCTTTCAAATTAAAATTACACGAAATTTTATTATGTTTATCTATTTTAATTTTTTTAAAAATGAATCCAGCATCTAAAAAAATATATAATTATATATTTATTAATTTAATTCATTAATTATTTAAGCCTTGGATATAGGCTTAGACAGTTTTGGACAATCTTGAACATTGGACAAAAAACCAAACTGGGTTAGAGTAATGTTTTGCAAAAGATCTGGGTCTGGTCCGGGATCTGGTCCGGTCTGTTGACGAACCAAGTTTGAACTCTTGATTTATCAGAATTGATACGGGCTTGGACCCACACTAAGATCTGTTCAAGTAATAATGATCATCATCGATAATTGTTGATTTTTTTTTATTTAGCATGTTTACTAAGGGGCATGCCATTTATTATGTAATTTTTACCATGGATATATGGTCAGAGGTAGTGATCACGTCTATATATTATATTAATCAATCAGTATTAGATAAAATAATTATACCATACATGGGTAGAGGTGGCTACTAAGTAAAAAATATTACATAATAAATAGCACGCCCCTAACCAATACTTTACTTTTTTTAGTTAACCAGGCGTCTTCATTAGAATCATCATTTTTGGAGTCGTCATTATGGAAACGTCATTACTGGAGTTGTCATTTTCATTAGTGTAATGTTATTAATTTCGAATGGGCTTTGTGGTATTTTTGTTCTGGTTTAGCCTGTTCATGTTTTTTCAAATAGCTAGGCACCGTTTTATTAGTGCTTTCATTTTTGGAATAGCTTTCGTTGGTATGATGCTGTCAATTTCAGTGGTCTTCATAGTTTTTTATTATCTGTTTTAGCGCTATTTTTGAGCAATTGTTATTGGAACTGTCATTTTTGGCATTGTTTTTGAAGTTGTTGTTCTTGTGGAATCACTTTACTGTGATGCTGTCGATTTCAGTAGACTTTCATAGTATTTTTGCTTTTTGTTTAGCACGTGCCGTGCAGTGAAGAATTTCTCAAAAAAATTTTTTGTTCTTTGAGAACATAAATTTTTAATTTTATGTTCTCAAAAAAAATTTAATATGCACTATAATATTTTTTTAAAAATAAAATTTTTAAAATTATAATATTTATAATAAATTTATTTATTATAATTTTTAAAGCAAAAATACTATATTTACTTAAATATCTATAATTGAAAATGAGAAGAACTAGCCCAAAAATCATAAGTTTTTTGAAAATTAAATTTTTATAAGAAGTACTACAGTCAGACCTCCATAAATGCAACTTCCATAAATGCAATACCTCCCTAATGCACGTTTTTTCTATTCCGTAAGATGTTATTAGTGCTAAATACATGTTCTATATTCTGTAAATGCATGTTTTCTTGAATAACATTTTATATTATACTAACCTCCCTAAATGCACGTAGCCAATTAAATTTAAGTACCGTAAACTGCCATATAAACAGCCCGGGTCTGGTACATTCCACCAAAAAAATTAATTAGTAAAAAAAAGAAAATTATTAGTAAAAATGAGAGGAGTCTGATATGTGGGCGGCTGTTTATATGGCAGTTTACGGGTATTTAAGATGGTTTATACAATTTTGGTAGAAGTTATACAAACTTGATGTTCAAATTTTAAAGCTACAATTTAATTGGCTCACTCTAAATGCAAACCTCTCTAAATGCACGTTGTAGGCTTGTCCCTTCGAGTTGCATTTATAGAGGGTTAACTATATTAACTTTGATCATTAAAAGATAATTAAGTGCAGTAATATACGATAGATTACTGAGAGCAGTGGGTAAAGCTTAGCTTGGCCCCCACTAGCATATGGGAAATCTCAGGACACCAAGGTTCAGGAAGTAACCGTGAGGTTGCAATCGTCTGGGCAAGACCCTTGCACCTACTTGGAAGTATAGAATCGGCAATATGAGAGAAGCGATGAATATAGTAAGTAGCAGAATGACAAAATAAGAAGTGGTCCAAAAATCCAGGTTATACAGAAAATGGGATATGGAAAGCTCTGGTAGGTTTAGGTCACAGATAGTCAAGAATGTCTAAGTCTCTTGTACTTAATATAGTATAATATTGTATCACTAATTATACAAACATATACTTAATAATAAAGTCTTCGAGGCACAACCTCACCTTTTAAAAAAAAAAAACAAAAAAAAAAAAGATAATTAAAAGTATCAATTCGCATTTTATTACGAACTTTTGTCTTAATTGGTGATTCGCCAGTCAGCTGATGAATGATCATAGTGTAACGTGACGCAAATCACTATGTAAATCACATATATAGTAAATATGAAAAATTTCTAACGTTTGTCTAATGAAAACTTTTTTTATACTAAGCTAATCGTCCTTGTCGACTAATTGAAAATTGTAGAGCTCGTCTTTGCGGTCCTAACGGTAGTTAAACCATCCAAATCGGCCCAGTGGATGCTGAGATATCCTTAAAAAACGCGTCAACGACTATAGAAAATCTCTATATAAACAATACATTGTTTATATAGAGATTTTCTATAGTCGTTGACGCGTTTTTTAAGGATATCTCAGCATCCACTGGGCCGATTTGGATGGTTTAACTACCGTTAGGACCGCAAAGACGAGCTCTACAATTTTCAATTAGTCGACAAGGACGATTAGCTTAGTATAAAAAAAGTTTTCCTTGGACGAATGCCATATTTACTATATATGTGATTTACATAGTAATTTGCATCACGTTACACTATGATCATTCTTTAGCTGACTGGCGAATCACCAATTAATTAAATTTTGTTGTAAAAAAACTCACTCAGTAAGAGAAGTGCAGTAAATTACGTGATTAGGGTTTACATAGGTCCTGACCCTCTCCATAGTAATAGGACTATTGACCAATCAAATTTTATAATATTAAAAAAAACTCAAAAACATCTTTGACCTAAAAATAAAATACTCTACAATTGACAAAAGTCGCTATATAGTAAAGCCTAAATTTTACTAAGCAAATCAATTAAAATTGCTTAAGTAAACTTATTCAGCAGGTCAAAATACACTTATTCATAAGTATTGGAGAACTTTTTATTAATTGACTTTTGATTTTTACGTTTGACAGATAAATTAAAATTTTTTAAAAAATATATTTAACAAAAATAAAAATTAAAAGTCAATTAATAAAAAGTTCTCCAATACTTATAAAAATTTTGTAGTAAGTGTATTTTGACCTGCTGAATAAGTTTACTCAAGTTATTTTAATCGATTTGCTTAGTAAAATTTAGACTTTACTATGTAGCAACTATCTGTGATTAACTAAAAATCGATTTTACTTTAATATTATTGGATATTTATGCTATATATATATATATAGAGCGTGATAGGTGGCGGACCCCACTAGAAAATTATGTAATTTACTGCACTTCCCTTATTATTAATTTTATATATATCTTATGAGAACATAAATTATAAATTTTATGTTCTTAGCTTGTTCTCAAAAAAGAACATGATTTCTAATTGTAGTGTTCTCAAATTTTTTTAAATATTCTTGAGAACATTGAAAACATTAAATATTCTTTACTAGCAACACCCCTAATATTTTTTTTTTTTTCAAGTCAAAGTGCCCACTTCAGGGTAGAGCTTTTTTATTCAAGATAATTAGATCCTGGACGCCCTACATAGAGGGACATCCGATATTTGTACATTGACGAGAGTACAACTAGCCTTACCTGCAACTTTTGGTTGCCTATTTAAGTAGCCACCCAAAGGTTCTACACTAGCTGTCATACCTGCAACCCACATACTGGCATTGCCTATTTAAACTCTCTGATCCTTGCCTCCTGTCAGCCCATCTTGTATCACCGGAACACTGTTTCGGATGCTTACCAGTCCTCCTTAGGACTAGTTTATCCCAGTGGGAAACTTGGTAGAGCGGTCCCTGTCCCACACAGGTATCACCTAAACTTCGGTAGCATACGCATTTGCCGAAACCAACACTTGCAGTTAGTGGTGGTTATCTAACCACTATCACCACCTACTTCTGCTCTTGTAAAGTTCATCTGACCCCAGTACTGTCCTATTCTTCTTTCGGTTTCTTTCCCCCAAAGCTTTCTTTCCCCCGGTTGCCTTCCTACTTCCAATCCGAGGACCCAGAAGGGTTGGTTTGCCCTAGCGAACCCAGAAGCACCCTCCCCCTGGTACATAATTCTGAAACATGTCCCTTTCTTCCAGTGCGACCCCGGCGGTCCGGTTGGTAGGGCCCGCCATAAGCCCTTTTGTCGTAAGTCCGCTTTCGGTTAGTCCACTACCGGTCAGTCCTCGTCCAATTCCTATTAGGTACCGTCGAAAGTCCAGTTACCTCTCTACTCGGGACTTGCCAAGTATGGTTTCCTTTTGTCCTACGGTTCTGTGCATAACACAGTACCTGCGCTCTCCAGGATCTACATGCCCCAGTTCTGTGCATAACACAGCGCCAAAGCTCCCAATACGAGTTGGTATAACCTAGAAAACAGATTTGTAAATCCGAGCTAAGAATCTGGGTTACCATAACACAGATAAATTCTTCGAAATCGTCTCCAGTGGGATTCGAACTCTGTACCTTTGCTACAACTACTTGGGGGTGGCAACTATCCAACTAGACTATGTCACCACACCCCTTAACACCCCTAATATTAAAAAAAAAATAAAAATAAAAATAAAAATAAGTTGATTTTTAAATATACTAAAATAAAACATAAATATAAAATTATATGCTGGATAAATTTAATTTAAAGTAATATAATTTTTCAAAATTAACTTTTAATACTGTACCAAATTTAGGGGCCGTCTAAAGCCATGTACCCATGTGACATTTTCATGTAAATCAACCAAACGGAGTCGTGAAATTTTGTTTCACAAATTAGTCTAAAGTAGTCAAAAAACAAAAAAAAATACGAGCATAAAAATGGCATTCTAAACCTACCTTGGGCCATTAATAAAAAATATCAGGAAAGTAATTTTACCTATATTGGTTCTAACTCTAATGCTAAACAGTTTTTGATACATATTTTAACTAAAATTTCAAAAAATCACGTGGGTACATGGCTTTAGCCATTCTCCAAATTTAGTATTAGTATATTGTACTAAATTTAGTACAAAAACAAATACCTATTAAAATAACACAAATCTATAATAATCTTGAGGTCCTATAATTAGAATTTAATAATTTTAGATTCATTGGAATCATCTTATTAAAATGTTTATTTTGGTAGTAAAATTAGGACCCTGAGCATCTCTCATATAGGTTATAACTGATTTGCATGAATTTAGACGTTTTTGCTACCTTTAAAATCAAGTAATTTACTAAAAGTTGAAGTATTACATATAAATGTTATAGTAATTTGCTAAGAACTAAATTATAACATCTAGCATCAGGTAAATAAATATAGTGCAATAAAAATCTGCGCAAATCTGCAACTCTGCTAATAATAATGCTGCCCGAAACTATTTTGAGCTAATGACCGAAACCGAAACTCTAATATTCTACTCTGAAATTCCTAAAACTATGCCGAATTAATATTCAAATAACCAAAACTCTTTTGGAGGTACAAATATTTAATTTTTATTTAAATTTATTTATACATAAAAAAATTTTTACATATTCGCTCTAATCTAACTATTAACTACTAAACTATAACTAAACACTCTATTTTTTGTACTAATATAATGCTCTTTGCTCTTTATAACAAACCTATTAACAACTATAATGTGACTAACCAGTTCTCAAATTTCTATTCTATTTAGTCTTCCCAGCAGTATACAAAAACTATAGAAAAAAGTAATTAGTAAAAAAGAACAAAAATAACAAAGAAAGCATAAAAAAAAGAGCAAGCACTTATCTTAGTACTAGTTCTAGCACTTTGATGTTGAGATTTCTGAATCTTTATGCTATTTCACTCTTTCTGGGTTAAGATTTCTAAATCTTTATGCTATTTCCCCTTGCCGGCAGTACAAAAGTCTATAAAAGAAAGAAGTAGTTAGCAAAAAAGAATAAAAAATAAAAAAAAATACAAAAAAAAAAACTGGTATTTAGTTTTAGCACTTCCAGATTGAGATCTCTGAATCGAGATCTCTAAATCTTCATACTATTCCATTCTTTCTAGTAGTACACATAACTTATAGAAAAAAGGAATATTTAGCAAAAAAGAATGAAAAATAAAAAAGAAGACGATAAGCAAAAAAAAAATTGATACTTATCTTAGTATAGTTCTAACAATTCCTGGTTGAAATCTCTGAATCTTTATAATATTTTACTCTTGCCAGCATTATACAAAACCTATAAGAAAAAAGTAGTTAGTAAAAAAAAAAAACAAAAATTAAAAAAAAAACTATAAAAAACTAATACTTTTCTTATATGTTACCTGTATTCAACATTTCTGATTTAAAAACTTTCTGATTCCATATACTTATCGCTATTGTAGTGTAATATGTATATTGTATTGTACAGTATCTAAATAGGTTAATGTATATTACTTGTATTCAACATTTCTGATTTAAAAATTTTCAGATTCATTTTACTTACCAAAAATAAAAATATGAATAAAATTAAAGATCAAAAAAAATAAAAAAAAACAACGTTATAAAAAAAATATTTAAATAAATAAAAAAAAATTTAAATAAATAAAAAAAAAATGTTATATAAAAAATTTAAATAAAAAAATAAAAAATTTAAATAAAATAAAATAAAATAAAAAATTTAAAAAAAATAAAATATTTAAATAAAAGAAAATAACTAATAATCACATAGGTGATTATTACCTGTGATCTACAATGCATAAAAAATAAACAAAACAAACTTTTATTAAATAAAAATTAAATCTCTTTAATATTAAAGTAAGGGTAAAGGTTAAAGATTAGGGTAGGGCTTTGTATATAGTAAAATTTAGCAAGGAATTTTTTTTTTGCATAAAAAAAAGTAGTTTCATAGACAAAATTTTAGGTTAGAAGCAATTTTAGCAATTTTTTAAAAAATTTTTTGTTTTTGTTACACAAAACTAATCTACATGTTACACCTGATCCTGAATTTTAATTGGCAAATTAACTACAGGTAATAATCACCTGTGGTGTAAATTAGTAATTTCAAAAAGAAAAATAAGATAAAAATAAAAATAAAATAAAAGATTTTTTTAAAAAAAAAATAAAAAATGTAACGTTTAAAAAAAAATTTAAATAAACAAAAAAAAATACCTTATAAATAAATAAAAAATTTTAAAAATAAATAATAAAATATTTAAATAAAAAAAAAGAAAATAAAGAACAAAAAGATCTTAAAAAAATAAGTAAATAAATAAAATTAAAATTAAATAAAAGATCTTAAAAAAAAAAAAAACAAAGATTATCTATTTATCGCAGATCAACCTTTGTATCGAAGTTCGTTTATACTTAATTAGTAATTAATAATTGTTTCTCAAATTATTCCTATCTTGTTTAGGCATATGTAGTTCTTCTGTTATGCTAATACAAAGAACCTTAAAGGTATTAGCTTACTTATTTGCGCAAGTAATACAAACTAAAAAAAAACGATTTTGTAAATTAATGCTTGCTATAGTATATATAAAATTTCATATTTCATGATGATTAAGTAATTTTTCCAAAAAAAGGATAAATCGACAAAATATTAAATATAACAATGCGAAATTTTAAATGTTTCGCCAAAATTCAAAATGTGACCACTATTTAAATTAATAATAATTCACCAAATTTTAAATTTGGACCTTGGTTTAAATTTTTAACTAATTTGCTAAAAAAAAAATATGACCTATGAGAGATGTTTGGGGTTCTGTAAATTTTATAAAACGGATCACTATTCAAAAGTTATCCAATATTAAAGTTTATAAAATCTTTAATAATAATTTTTAATATATACAAAAATTATATAATTAAAGCAATACAAATCTATAACAATCTTGAGATTCTGTGATTGAATTTTGATAATTTTAGGCTCATTGGAATCATCTCACTAAGATAAATATTTTGGTAGTAAAATTATCCAAACCAAATTACTGGTTCAAAAAGTATTTAATATTAAATTTGGATAAGTTTAATACTCACTAGTAGTGAATTTCACCAATCCAATTAGAATTAAGGATCAGGTATAACATGCAAATCAATTTTGTGTAACAAAAATAAGAATTTTTTAAAAATCGCTTCTAACTAAAAATTTTGTCTATGAAACTACTTTTTTTTATGCAAAAAAAAATTTCTAATCAAAAAATTCCTCCACCTAGGGCCACAATCTCGTAAAATTTTGGTATAAACTATGCCTCCCTGCCCCATTCCAGTTCTTACTCTTACTCTAATATTAAAGAAATTTAATTGTTATTTGTTTTGCTACATATAATTATGTATAGATGAATAATTACCAGTAAATTTCACCACTGGTGAATGCTAAATTAATTCATTAAATTTTAAAAATTTTTAAAAATTTTAATAATTTTAGCTAATCAAAAGCTATTTACAATTAGAGCCTGATAATTTTCTGATCCTCCATTTATTTAAAAAATCAGATAATAAATGGCCCTTTCCTTACTATTAAAAATGATTTATATTCACTCTATTCTTAATTTAATTATTTTAATATTTTTTTTTATTCTTTGATGGCCTCACTAGAGCCTAAGAGAAGGGTTAAAAATCAGCTGATTTTTTAGAAGAGGATTAAAAAAGTAGAAATTATATATGAAAATCTGACTAAAATAGAAGGAAATTAAAATTTTAATCAAAATCAAATTAGCTAATTTCTGAAGTGCTCTAACTAGGTTTAATCCTGTATATAGTTTACATAAAATAAATCTATTTAATTTACCATCCACTATAAAGGACTAATATTATTTAGCTGCTTCTAAAAATGCCAAATACGATCTATCATACTATGTTTTTAAAAAAATAGAGTCTCAATATCAGTACTACCAAAAATATATGATTTCTTTTCAAATTCTTTCTATTTAGCATCAATAGTAGGGTTAGATAATAATATTTGGGGGTGAGTTAGTAAAAAAGTAACAAATCATTTTTAGTAAAATGTTTTTAAGTTTTAAATTAAAATATCTTTATAACTATTTAATCAAATTTGCTAAAAATTTTTTTATTAAATTTATTAGGATAGTTGTTAAGATAGTTAAATTTAAAGTCAAGAAAACTTAGAAAAAATTTGTCTCTTTTTTACTGACTCACTCCCATCTGTATACTACCATATATGAAAATGAATATGCAATAAAAGTATAAAAAGAAAATAAAAGAAGGATAATTTCAAAATCTAAATAATAAACCAAATACAACAAAATAGAAAATAAAAGGAACAAAGAAAAGCCTATACTCTAGATGGAACTGATCTATCCTATTTAAAAAAATAAAAATAAAAAAAGAAAACAACAAAATAATAATAGTGGTTAAAAAATTATAATACTGCACAGAAAAATGTCTATCTAAGTATTATATGTAAAGTAAATAAAAAAAAAAAGAAAAAACTATATCTAAAAGAAAGTTCTAAAAAGAAATTTTATTTTAAATTTTTCATCAAAACTATATATAAAGATGAAATTATTTTGGGCTTGAAAATCTGAAATTAAAATTTGATCTCAAAATTATTTTTGATTTATTTTACTTAAAACCTGAAATTTTTTGATGCTTTTTTTGAATAGACAAAATTATAAGAAATATAAATATATAAATTTTATTTGTTCTTCCTTATAAAAATTTTAATTTGCTCTAATGAACCCAAAATAGGCCTTTTTCAAAAATTAATTTCAGTAGTATGGCATTACTAATCAAAACATCTAATATCTGATATGTTATTTACTGTTTATTTGGTAGAATTTAAAATTTACTTGTAACTTGATTCCAATTACTGTAAGTAGGTACATTAGGGGAGTAACAAAAATCAGGTGATTTTTTAAGGGGGGAGGGGGGTAAAAAAAGTTAAAATTATATATAAGAACCTGACTATTTATATATTAAGGAAGAGGGAGGGGGGGTAGGCCTCTGATAAAAAATAATCAGGTGATTAATGACACTGCCCTTACCAATTTAAACAAAGTAAATATTACTAATTTTTTAAAAAGGTAGGCTAAATTAGTTACTTTTTGGTAAAATTTCGAAAAGTCCAAAAAAGCATTAAGAAAGTGTACCAACTTGTAAAAAACATGCTTTGCTAAATAGCATATTTGACTAAAAGAATACTTTTACTAACATTTTCATATCTTCTAACAAAGAACTTTAAAATTGTTGCTTTACTACTTTTCTATAATAACAAATCTTTTTATCTGAAGAGCCTGCCCCATAAAGAGACTGCTCTTTTTTAACTTTATTTTAGTTCTTCTTATATACGATCTGATTTTTGTATTTAGGCTATGTTTAGATAGAGTTTTTGTTATTTACAAATATACTAAAAGCAAAGTTTTTATAGATTGGTGCTTGTGAAAAAATTGGAACTGAGAATTATTAGAAAGAGTTCTATTTGTTAATTATTTTAATATTAATTAATAAATTGGATTAATTAATTTATAACATAGTTACTGTAACCACATCTCAACAAGCCAATCAAATTCTAAGATCAGATGTAATATTACACATTTTGAAAAGTCACAGCAAATGTGTCAAAATTGCTTTTAAATCAAATTTCACATATGAAACTACTTTTCAGTTTCTAACAAAAAAATTTCTTGCTAAATTTTAATATAATATAGTTTTTTCTAATCCAAGTCTCACTCTAACCCTAACCTTAATTGCACAGCTTTATTTTTATAAAAAATTTTTTTGATAGTTATGTTACACCTGATCTAGTATTTACAGTTATATAATCTATGGTTACAAATCAATTAATCCTAATAAATTTATCTTAGTAAGATAATTTAATTAGCAATCCATGTAAGAACAGGACAATTTATAAAATTTTATATAATATAAATAGCAAATTTACTATAACATTTCGAATGTTGGTATCCAGTTTGCCTACAATATAAAGTATTAATTGTTTAAATATAATATAAAATTAAATTATATAGGCATAAAAATATGATATTTGTCTTTCTTTTTATTAAAAGTCTGGTAGAATTTTCTAAAAATAAAAGGTACTTTACTAAGAGCTGAAATTTCGAATTTTAAAAAATCCCGTCTTTTTACTATATAATCTTGGGAAATTAGATTCCATATTACTATTAAAACTATATAAATACTTATCCCTAACTTTTGTCCTGTTCTTACGTGAATTGCTAATTAAATAATTTTAAAAATTATTTAAATAAAATACATGGGTCACAAAATATTGAAATAAAATAGATTTTAAAAAATATCTATTTTATTAAAATTGATAATAATTTTTAATTCAATAATCTATTTTGAATAATTTAACTAACAAAATATTGTTTTGATAAGTTGATTTAATAAGCCTAAAATTATCCAAATTCAATTACAAAATTCTAAAATTATTTAATTTTTATAGTATATAATTTAATAAAAGAATTTTAAAATTATTTAAAAATAAATTTAATATTAAATAGTTTTTAATTTAGTGATCTATTTTAAATAATTTAATTATCAAAATATTGTTTTAAAATCTAAACATAGGATTTCAAAAACGATAAAGATCAGAATTATATAACTTAAAAAAAAATTTATGAATTTTTATATATAAAAATCTATAGGACTTTTTTGATAAATAATATATTACTAATCTTTAATAGTTTCAAGATCCTATAATCGAATTTTAATGATTTTGGGCATGTTAGAATCAGTTTATTGAGATGAATATTTTGGTGAATAAATCATCTAAAACAAATCACTAGATCAAAGTTATTCAATATTAAAGCAATTTTTTAGTAATTCCAAAAACTCATATTAAATTGTACAAAAAGTTGAATAATCTCAAAATCTTGTAATTAGATTTGGATAATTTTGAGCTCGCTAAAATTGTCTCATCAAAATGAACATTTTAATAGTTTAACCATTCAAAAATGGATCACTAGATCAAAAGTTATTATATAATAAACAATTCACTTTGACCAAGAGATAAGGTATTAATTACAAACAACCTATTTTTAGTATCAATTACAAAATTACAATAGTGAAAAAACATCAAGATTTTGGATACAGTAAATGATTGGGACATGATAAGCATATATCTGAACTGTATATTATAAATATTATAAATATTATATAAATATTATAAATATTATAAATATTGTAAATTGTGTTATTAAAATTTTACAGAGATTATTTTCGAATCATTGTATAGGACCATATAAAATTTAATAATTAATTCTCGTAATAGAAAATTTTTAAAAATAACTTCCAACCGATTTTTGATATTTTAATTATTATAAGAAATATATATATATATATTTATTATAAGAATTAAGTATACAATTAGTATACCCCGGAATTTTTAAGATAAATGAAAATTTTCAAAGATCCACAAAACATATTTGACCGAGTAATAAATTTTGTATGGCGACAAAAGATCAATAATTACAATAATTAAAAGATTTACAATGATAAAATGATCAAGACGATCTTTATTTCATTTCATAATATATGGTTTCGTAGCACCAAATCAGTATTGAATGATCGACGGAATTTTGATACATTTTAGAGAAGACTATAAGATCAAAATTAAAATTCATAAAGTTAATATTAAATTTTTTGATAAAATATTTAAATCGTTATATATGCTTCAGTACTTGTTATAAAATACACATAAAATGATAATCACTTCCCACACTGCGGAAAAATTCCCTAAAATCTGGGAAAAAGATAACCAAATAAGTACAAATGAATAAAATTATAGAAACGCGGGGGCAGATCAAGGATTTTTTTTTTAAATGAATACTTTTAATGTTTATTCGGTATTCAAGGTTAATTTTTTTTTTCAAACTAGGATCTTTGCAATTTTTTTTTTTAAAAAAAACCAAAAGATACAAAATATGTTACTTGTAAATGGGATACTTTTATTGTATCAATAATTATTAACGTTAAATAGATACGATAAATTTACCCGATTTAGAAATTCATTCACTTAGGCAAAGAGCGACTTGTTTATATTATTGATATTACACAAATAATTTAAAATCGCTTATCAAAAAAGTTAGCAGAATAATGATACACAGAATATATATGAATATATATGAATATATATGAATATATATGAATATATATGAATATATATTAATATATATATGTATTCATTTCTTATTAATCTAATTTTATTTAAATTTTAATAAAATTTTGTTAAAAATTTTGTTAAATACAGTATGATGAATTTATTCTAAATACTTTTGCCTAGCATTGACTATCTTTGACTAGTTAAGTTTTTAGTTCAAAATATGTTAAAGCACGCGATTGTGCATGTGAAAAGAGTATGAAGGATCGATAAATCGTAATTTTTTAACGATTAATGGGCTGAGATGATTTAGGGAACAATGAAACAATAATACAGTAGAATACGGTACATGAGAAATTAATAAATATAACATTCCGGTAGATTACAAAATTTAATACAGAGTTAATTAATGTTGTGGACATTTAATTTACACTTTTAATGTAAAAAGCATGATATGCATTGAAATGCGTGAAAAATACATGAATAAAAAAAAAATCGGAACCAATCATAAATCACATATTAAATAAAAAATGAACCTAAAGAGCAATTCTTGAATCGAAGTCACGCCATGTTTCAATTAAACTTTATAAAGGCAAAATGTTATAAATTTGATAAGTAAGAACATGTGATACAATAAAATAATTTCCGGTCTACATAAAAATGGATAATTTTAGTTTTTTTCCTATTGTGATATATAAATAAGATAAGGCGTTTAAATAAACTGGGGAAATTTGTGCAAACTTTGTTAAAGTAATATTTTATTGGGACATATTTTTTTATCAGGGAGAAGTCTGCTTACATCTTACATCTTCTTACATCTTCTTACATCTCAATACATCTCAAGCTTACGTCATCAAAAGATAATCATTTCCTTATAAAAAAATCACTATCCCAAAATAGATTCCAAATATTAGGTTTTATAAATTCAAGTATGTACGCGTAACAGTACAAGTATGTAAATGCGCAAATAGGGATCAAAATACCGAGATCATATATGATTTTTCCGTCTATGTTTAAAAAAAGAAAAGATCTCGAGAGAGACAGTAAATAAATAAATAACAGAAACGATACATAGTATAAAGAAATTTTCTAAAATTGTTTCATAAGATACTTAATAAAATTTTTAAACTAAACGATTATGAGAATCGTTTTATGAGAATCGTTTTTGTGAGAATTGTTTATGGGAATTGTTTATGAGAATCGTTTATGAGAATCGGAATAAAAAAAAGAACATTAACAATAATAGTTCAAAATAGCATAATAAAAAGGTATTTCTTTTCTTTGAGTAATCAAATGTGTTCAAAAAATATATGTACCGGTAATTAAATTATATAATTTAAATTTGAAGAATTTATTTTAATATAAATCGTAACAGTGATTAATGTAGAAAAGATTATATAACATTTAACATTTCAATTATTTCAATTCGGTTAAATATCGGCCAATAATAAAAATAAAAAGTAATAAAAACTTAAATAAGTTTATTGATTCTTTCTATTGATATTTTGTAATCCAATTACGGTGATTACGATATATATGCATGATTAGAGACTTAATTGTATCACGTAAACGTAAGAAGAGAATTTATGTAATTTATGTATATTTATTCTTTAATTAATTAATTTAAAAATATTGTAAATATTGTAAATATTATAAATATCGTAAATATTATAAATATTATAAATATTATAAATATTATAAATATTATATATATTATATATATTATAAATATTATAATATTATAGATATTATAAATATTATAGATATTATAGATATTATAGATATTGTAAATATTATAGATATTATAAATATTATAGATATTATAAATATTGTAAATATTATAGATATTATAAATATTGTTTTTTAAATAGAGAAGAACCATAAAATAACAAGCTTATATCAAGTACAACCTAACACTAGAACATGTTTATATCATTCTCATTCACAGTAAACCTTAATAATATAGCGAACTTACCTTTTACATCATTAAATACAACAGTCGGACAATTCCGTCTTTTTCTGTTTGCGTCAGCCAATTCGCGGTACGACACAATTTTTACCCTTGATAATTTCTAATTTGGGAATTCTTTATCTATACAATCTTTTTAAAATAATTCAAAGAAAAAATCATAACAAGATTATATATAAATCGCGTTATTTGTTCGGTATTTTCTGCATTTTGGTTACGCCATCAAAAAAAAAAAAAAAATTCATCTTTTGAAAAAAAAAACGGCTCACTCCGTTAAAATTATATCAAATTCCCGAAATAAGTTTGACATTGGATAATTGTCTAGACCCATCTAAATTTAGATCCTGTCCCTTGAAATTTTGCGGACGTTTGTCCTTTTCAAGTATTTCAGTATTTATATACAATAAAAAAAAAAAGTAAACTTCACGTGACCAACGGAAAAGATTTATCAATATAGAATAGAATTATGCAATGTAAATAATGAACAAGTTTTAAACATTTGATTTCTCAATTTACACAAAGTCGTGTTACCGAATATTCCTTATTAGTATGAGTTAAAGGCTTTTTTTGAAGCATGCTCCGCTATAAATGCATATCGGGTTGAAAAAATCTTTTATTTTGGTTATCTCAGATCTTATCAGTTATTGTACGTTCTAACATTATATATATAATATTGTGTTGCAATAATTTGCATAATATTTTACATAGTAAGCTAAAAATGATATTTAAGGCGTTAATTTTAGCGATCTTTTTTTGTGTGTTAATATATCAATCGAAAAAAAAAAAAAAGAGGTTTGATCTTGTCTATTAAAAAGTAAATGTGCGTTCCCAGCACAGAACCTGCACCAACCAGTTAAATGCTATGTTGTGCAACTTTTAACTAAACCTCTGATTACCATTTTTCGTATGTACTAATCATTCTTTGTGTCTCCAAGAATTGTAATTTATTCTGACGCATACATCCCATAGTTTGTTAAAATTTTTTGGCCTTCATCATCGGTTTTAATGAATAAAAACTTGTTTTTGTTTACGCTATTGTTGATTTTTTTTCTCCGTTAACAAACAAAAAAAAAAAAAAAAAAAAAAAAAAAAANATGATTATAAAAATTATTTATAGAGGTATGATTGTCAAAGATCCGTTCACTTATGCTTTTTTTTTTATCTGTACTTCCTAACTTTAAGACAATCATTTCCTCGTGATATATATTATCTTTATGTTAGTTATCCTTCCAAAGTTTCTGCGCGTTGAAGCATAATTAGGTTGCATTTTTGCTTACGTCACAAGAAAAATTATATTTTTTTTTATTATTTCTTTCGTGTCTAGGTGAGACAAAAGATTAGCAAATTTTTTTTTACTACATGAAAAAAATTAACTTATTTTTTTTACAAAAGCTAATCACTACTCTATCAATTATTCTATATCTAACTATATTCAAATTATATTTCACAACTATATTTCAACTATATTTACTAATATCAATTATTTATTTGACTATATTCAATTATTTATTTGAATATATTCAATTATTTATTTGAATATATTCAATTATATTTTGACTATATTCAATTATATTTTGACTATATCAAATATATTGAATGTATCAACTATATATTCTATATATTATTTAATAATATCAAACACTCCACATATATACATTCAACCGAACGAACACACGCATATATGCGTCATTTACCATTTCTGGGTTTGATTGACTTTGTATATAAATACCAGTTATTCGGACTCTGAATTCGAGGTTACTAGTTGTTATTTTTATGTCGTCTAATTAATTAGACTCATATAAATTCAAGGTAATAGTATTTACACAACTTTAATAGTGAATGCACATGGGAAAAAATCTTTCTT
This sequence comes from Gigaspora rosea, assembly GCA_003550325.1. Lineage (NCBI taxonomy): Eukaryota > Fungi > Glomeromycota > Glomeromycetes > Diversisporales > Gigasporaceae > Gigaspora > Gigaspora rosea. The sequence continues at coordinate 129,442 of QKWP01000846.1, forward strand.
TTTTCAATTCTTTTCATATCTATGGTGTTTTAGATTTAGCTCAATTTTTAGTTGATTAATAACCTTGATAATATAAACATGCTTTTTTTTAATCCTATTCATTTGCCCTTTTTTTCTTCCTTCATCATCGAACTCATTATCATCAAATATTCAATATTATCGAATTCAATATCATCGAATTCATTATCGAAAATTTTTCCTATTAATTTATGAATTTTATTTTATGAATTATATAGGTGCTTTATAATAATTATTATTTAGTTTTAATAATTTTTTATTTATTGTTGTTCGTATAATGATAATACCTACAATTCCTATCGACTCATTATCTTTAGAATCTTTAGATTCTTCGGAATCTTTAGAGTCTTCGGAATCTTTAAAATCTCCTGAATTTTTAGAATCCATTCACAATATTCAAAATATTGAAAATATTCAAAATATTCAAAATATTCGAAATATTCGAAATATTCAAAATATTCAAAATATTCAAAATATTCAAAATATTCAAAATATTCATAATGTCCATAATGATGTTCATAATGTTCATAGTGTTCATAATGTTCATAATGTTCACAATGTTCAAAATGTTCAAAATGTTCCAAATGTTCCAAATGTTCAAAATATTGTTCACAATATTCATAATATTCATAATATTCCCGTTGTTCAACATCAACAAAAAACTTTACATCATCAACGGGAACAAAATTATCAAATTTCGGAAATTGTGAATAATTTTACTAATCCTATTTCTTTACCTACTCCTTTTATTCCTTTAAATAATCAACAGCAACAAGTCGACGTACAATTTACCTATTTTCCACAAATTCCTATTCAGCAACAATTTCAATCCGTAAATATATTTAATCCAACAGCCTATCCTTCTCCACCTTTGGATTCTTCTATCTGTCTTTCTCCATCGAGAATGGCTTCTAACGATTCTGGTGACCATCATAATCGATCAATTATTTCTGATAATTCTCAACCTGGTTCGTCTACATCAGAGACATCTGTAGTGTCTCCTTTTTCATTCGGTTCGTATTTAATAAAAAATTCGATAAAATAGATAAAAACTTATATGATTATATATATATATATATATATATATATATGTGTGTTTGAATCCTAAAATTTTTAATAGACCCATCGATGAAGTTACCATCCGGATCAAATACTTCTCAACCAATTGATTACTATAGTCAACCACCTGCGAATTATAGTCATGGTGGAATGCCACATCCAAATTTTGGTAGCACAATGCCACCTACTCCCCATGACTACCAAACTTCTATGGCTCCAATGCAAAACCAAAACGGAAACGTTACACGCACTACGCCACCTCAATTCCATCAAAACCAAAACCGTCCTCCACCAGTAGCTCCTCAAACAATGATGACTACTTTTAGTTCAAAGACGGTTTCTTCTACTCCGAAAAGATACAAATGTAATATTTGTCAAAAGAGATTTACTCGTCCAAGTTCCTTACAAACTCATACTTATAGTCACACCGGTGAAAAACGTAAGTCTTATTTTTATTTTTTTTTTTAAAAGAAAAAAATAAAAAAAAATAAATTTTTTTTTTATATTAAATAATATACATTCGACGCACCACTTGTTCGCTTTTACATTATGCATATAATCAGCATACTGACGTTTTTCTACTTATTTATTCAGCTTTCAAATGCCCGGTTGAGGGATGTGGTCGTCACTTTTCGGTTGTCAGTAACCTCCGTCGTCATCAAAAAATTCATTCGAAATGATGGACATCCGAGACAGTCACATATCTCTTATTTTTTTTATTTTTTTTCTTTATAGACAATATTAAAATGTATCTTTTTGTAATTAGTATTAAACTAAAAGGCACCTCTTCATTGTAATTTTATATGTTGCAACTAGTAAAACTGTATCTAATGATATATATATATATTATATCAAATATAGTTTGTCTATTCTTTTATTTNTTTTTTTTTTTTTTTTTTTACGCAATTCGTTGAAAATTCGTTGAATGAAAAAGAAAAAAAGATTAATTTCTTTGAAAGTTCAAAACGATGATCGTTCATCGAATTTCTTTTTATTACTATGCCCACACATTTTATGCATTTAAAATTCCTTTTATGCACTCTTGTTTCTCTGCTTATTCACAATGGTTTTTTTTTTTTTTTACTTATAAATTATCTAATGCGTTATCTCAAACGACAACAATTATTCTCTCTCTCTCTCTCTTCCTTTATTTTTATTATTATTATTATTATTATTATTATTTATTTTATTATTATTATGCGAACAAAAACAAAAGGGCTAAAAAAAATCTATATATGTTTTTCTCTCTTTTTTTTTTTCCTTGAATAACGTATGCATGCTATTTTCTATTTCCGTTTATTTAAAAAAAAAAACAGTATAATTATGAATTAATTTTTTATGTGTTCAAAAACTTTAACTATTATGTGTTATGTAAAAATTTCTACGTTTTTTTTTTTGAATTTTTTGAAGAAAAATAAATTTTTTTTTTCTTCGAGATGTGAGATTGAAAATCTATGTTAATTTATTGCGATTAAAGAAAGATAATCTCGGAGAATTTACAGTATGCTATAAAAAAACGAGTTTTTAAATCCGCTATATAAGCTATGATATATATCATTTATTATATAATTTATGGATATCACGTGAACATAAACACGGCCTATCCTTGATCTACAACAGGTCAAAATACACGGTTATTTTAACATCGATATTGTTGTTATAAACATTTACACACTAAAAAAAATTCAGCCCAGAATAAGGGATTAAAAAAAAATGGTTTCTTAAATTCGAAAGAAAATTTCTCATGATAATATTTTAATTAAACTAAACCATTTACAAGACTTTAGTGACCCAAATAAGAATTCATTCATTTTAAAAACATGACATGACATGTTCGCTTTTTAAAAATCAAATAATTAAATGGGGTACATTTTAAAAAAATATTTCATTGGGCAAATTTTTAATTTTTTTTTTTTTTTTTTTTTTTTTTTTTTTTTTTTTTTTTTTTTTTTTTTTTTTTTTTTTTTTTTTACTTTCGTGTCTCATTAGATTCAAGTAGGCTGTGGTAAAATTTCATACCAAAAAAGTTCAACAATCTGATTTGTTTAGGTAACCAAGTTACAATTAAAATTTATAACGATAGAAAAAAAAAATTTTTGGCTTAATTTGGTTGATATAAAGATTACTCTTTTTAAAGGTTTTGTCTTGAGATTTCATGCGATATTGTTTATAAGGGGCTTATTATGGTTTGATTGAATAAATAGGTATAATAGACTACTTAGTTATGCATTCTACTCTAAAATCTCATTGGACTTTCCACGTGTCTGTGTAACGTCTACTTGCATTCGGGTCCCGGTCAAAAAAGTCTAGGACCTCTCGTAGGTTCGCGAGAGTGCCACGTGATTCATACCGTTTTCTAACCAAAATTTGGCTTTTATTGCATACAATATAATTTTAATTACATTATTTTTAATAAGGAATATACACACAATAAGTTCACTCTATTAACTATCACTATGAAGTTGTTTGAATTTGTATAAATTTTTTTTTTTTCAAACATTAATTGTCCTATTTCGTTATATATATAAAAAAATTTTTTTTTTATTATTATTAAAAAAAAACAATATATCTAATTCCGTAATTTAGAGTAACATAATATTACGTTATCACAACCCTGTCAGAAATAGCTAGTGGTCACGCGTTATTAGCATTAATTAAATCTGACCGCACAGTGAGGCTTAGTACTGTTATATTTACTCGTTATGACTTAAAGAACATGGAATTCAGACATATAAAAGATATAAAAAAAATTAGAACTTTAATTTTAGCATACGTTAATACTGTACGGTACGCAAATTTTTTAAAAAATTTTAAATTTTAAAAATAAACATGCCAAACTATATATATATTATATATTATTATAAAGCATTTAATCAATAAAATTCAAGTTCTTTATATTGCGCCTGTAACACGCCATAGCTAACGTTAAGGAGTTATGTTTTTCCAATTTTATTTATATTATTATTATTTAAAGGATAAGATTTTTGTATTAATAATTAATTAATAATAAGTTTTAACAGTACAGTACATGTGCGTCACATTTAAATAATTCAAATATATCAAACTGTAGTTGAATAATTGATCAATTACAAATTTTATTAGGTACGTACGTACGTACGTTCTGTACGTATAACGCATAAATACAAATCTTTCTAAATACATATTTATCTCCGACACAATTATTCCCCGGCACAATTTCTTTGTCAATCACATTTATTCTCCGACACTATTATAATTTCTTGACAATCATTTTTTTTGATAGAAATTTCTTCTTAACATTAATTTTTTTCTACACTTCTTTTTTTATATAATTAGATAAACTACAATTTTGGATATAAATTAAATTTATTTTTTTTTTAGTACTGTATTTATTAAAATCTTTAACAGTGCAGTGTTGGCTAAATATAAGTAATACAATAATATATTTATACCAATCTATTCAAATAAAAAAAAATAGTACTAATAATAAATGCTATAAACTTAAAATAATTAAATAAATTAGGTAATATAGTAAAAATTTTATTATTATTATTTATTTGGTTTTATTTTATTTATATTATTTATTTAATAAATACTGTCTGTATATTGTAATAAGCTTTATATTTTTATAGTAGTTATTAAAAAGAATTTAACTAATTTTAACACCTGGTTAAAGTTATAAATTTTAACCACCCTTTATTTTTATAGAAGTTTTTTATATAAAAAATTATTCTTTAAAGATTAGGGTTAGGGTAAGGGTATAGATATATTAAATTAGAGGATTGATTGATTATTTATATGCAAAATTAGATGCCAAAAACGTTTATTTAATAGCCCAAAGTTAGTTTTTGTAATAAAATTTTGCAATATTGATAATTTTTTGATTTTTTTCTAAATTTTTTTAAAATTTGCAATATTGATAATTTTTTGATTTTTTTCTAAATTTTCTTAAAATTTTTTTTATTTTGTTATACAAGATCCTGCGATCTGATTGGTAAATTATAGGTGGTTACATCACCAAGAGGGCAAGTTAGCAACACTCTATTAAAAATATATATAAAAAAACAATATATATATTTTTAATGTTAAAATGGTAGATGAAACTCTTTCTAACAATCACTTGAACCAAATTTTTCCACTAAAGAAAAACAAAAAGTTTTTTGTTGAAGCATTGCCTATGCTTAATGTATAGTAGGATAACACAGAAATACGGTTTTTGTAAAGGTCAACTCTTACTCTGGGGACTTTTTTGTATATTCGGCATGCAAGCCAAAAGCGTCTTCTTATAAGATAACTAGCAGGAGATAGCGCCCTTGTATAAGAAATTTTGGTAGAGAGCAAAGAGCTTCTTCGTCGACAAAGTATTCTGTAGTAAAACAGTGGGGAACAACAAAAAAATAAGGTTTATCTGGAATATACTCTCCTTTAAATTTGCTACAAATATTGTCTTACTCCTCTTTGGACTTTTCGAAATTTCACCAAAAAGTGGGAAACCCAGCTTACCCCTTCAAAAGATTAATAGTGTTTACTCCTTACTAGTGATGCCACCGAATTGATTTTTGAAAAAGGCCTATTTCGTCTTCATTAGAGAAAATTAAAATTTTTTATAAGGAAGAGCAAATAAAATTTATGTAGATATGTTTGTCTATTCAAAAAAAGTATCAAATAATTTCATCTTTCAAGTAAAATAGATCAAAAACAATTTCGTCTTCAAATTTTAATTTCGGGTTTTAGAACCCAAAATGCTTTCATCCTCATGTATACTTCTTACTAATCAGGGACTTGCCTACCTAATTGGAATCAATGTCATGAGTACATTTTGGTACTGCTTATACATGAGGACAAAAGCATTTCGGGTTCTAAAACCCGAAATTAAAATTTGAAGACGAAATTGTTTTTGATCTATTTTACTTGAAAGACGAAATTATTTGATACTTTTTTTGAATAGACAAAATTATAAAGAACATATTTATATAATTTTATTTGCTTTTCCTTAAAAAAAATTTTAATTTTCTTTAATGAAGACGAAATAGGCCTTTTTCAAAAATCAATTTCGGTGGCATCACTAGTACTGCTTACGAAATAAACAATGAATAGCGTGTCAGAGGTCGAGAGAGTATAAGAGAGTATATGTTTTGAAATTTCTTTCTCAAACTTTCTATTAGGCATATTTTTGTTTTTTTTATCTTTTATATAGTACTATGATGGAGCGTTTCTCTATACAGTACGATATAATTTTTATAGTCTAGCACAGGCAATAATAGTACCGTTATCTTTTTACTTTTCTTTTGCCTTTTCTTCTTCCTTTTCTTTTTTATTATTTGTAAATTTGGTTTTTGTTTAGGTAGTAGAGGTTTTTCCACATTTTTTATATTTCCCCTTTTATTTTCTATATATGTTTTTTTTTCATTAGTAGTATCTTTCTACTCGAGAAGCTAGGAGAAGAAGGTTTAAAAGAAGGCAATCATAATACGTAAGGTTGTAAACGTTCTTCAGTAATATATTAATTAGTTCACACAGATATAGTTAGTATTGAAAAAGTCTACTATAGCAGATCAAACATAGGTACTTCTCGAAGTAACCGGGTTAGTTAATATTTGTAAATTAGATAAGAAATTTTATTTCTGTAAAGCTGGCAACTAAGCAGTTAACCAAGCATCTAATAAAGTATTGGCATGATTGCTGAATTAAAAAAATAATACATATGCTCCGATTTTTAGAATTTATACGTAGATTTTATTTTTTAAAACTTTAAAGTTAAATAATTTTTGATCTACTGGCCCGTTTTAAATGATTTTACTACCAAAATGTTCGTCTCTTTGAGACGATTCCAACAAGCCCAAAATCATTAAAATCCAATCACAGGAACACGAGAAAATGCGCTGTCAAATAGGTGATGCACCTCTAGGCTGTACAATTGGTTAGACATAGGTCTAACCAATTGTACAACTCTAGAGGTGCGTCACCTATTTGATAGCGCATTTTCTCGTGTTCCTGTGATTGGATTTTAATGATTTTGGGCTTGTTGGAATCGTCTCAAAGAGACGAACATTTTGGTAGTAAAATCATTTAAAACGGGCCAGTAGATCAAAAATTATTTAACTTTAAAGTTTTAAAAAATAAAATCTATGTATAAATTCCAAAAATCGGAGCATATGAATAATAATAATGTTAAAATGGAGTACTACTTCTTAAATTTTTATTAATACTTAAGTAGTTGTTTTTTTTTTTTGGTTTCAAAGTGCCTATTTTGCGGTTTAGGGTTTTATTCAGTTTATTCATCATAAATTATATATAGATAAAAGTATAACTAGCTATATGTATATTTTTGAAGAACTATTAATACCAGGTGCATTTATATGTTTTTATTATTTAATAAAAATCAAAGTAACAGTTAGTTAAAAGTTAGAATTAGAGATATCTTATAGGTAAAATTGTTTTCTTAATATTTTTTATTTTATTTTTTTTTTCTCTTAGATGAAACTTATCAAATATGATCTCTTTAATTTTATTATACTAAAAAAAAGTACAAATTCTCTGTAGGTACAAAGAATAAACAGTATTGATATCATCTGATCTAGATAACTAAACCAAATATGAATCATTATACAAAATTCCTAGGAATTCTGATTAGTTTATCAGTTTTGCTCTATTATACAAAAGTATTTTCTGAAGAAAATATTTTTGAAAATGGGAGAAAAAAACTAAACTAAAAAGGACAAAAGTAAAAAAAAGTAGTAAAAAAAAATAAAACAGACAAAGAAAATAAAAAAAAACAAATATTAAAAAAAGAGAAAAGCAAGGCCTCAAATAAACTATTATAAAAATTATATGATACTAATAAAAGTAGTCTCTACTTTAACTAAACCCAAATTATCATAAATAGGCGAAAAACTATTACTAGAAAAAAAGGTCTCTAATATAAAAAACCTGTAGAGATAGGTGTATATAATAAAATAAAAAAAAGAAGTACAGCTAAAAGAATATTCTAAAAAGAAATTTTTTGCAAGTTTTTTTCAAAATTATATATGTATCATTTATTGTAACAAATTATAATGAAATCCAAATTAAAATGAAATTATAGTATAAAATTTCAAAAACTAAATTTTTTGAAGTGCATTTTTTAGTGTTAAAAAGTTTAGAGTTAGGTTTAGTTTTAAAAAAATTTATAATAAATAAGTATTAGTGAGTTTTAGAAGGCTAGCAGGTTAAGCAGAAAATATAGATTTCATTTTAAATTATAATCTGTGAAATTTATTGTTTATTTCAAGAATTCAAAATTTACTTGTAACTTAGTTTTAATATAGTAGCCATATTTTTAAATTAGTAAAGATAAACATTGCTAATCTTTTGAAGAAGGTAAACCAAATTGCTCAACTTGTTAAAATTTTGAAAGAGCTAAAAAGATGAAGGAAGCACCAGATGGTCCAACTTGTTTTTGTAGATTTGAAACCATGCAAGTTTTGTAGGCAGTAGAAAAATATGCAGCTTTTATTAGATCCAAACTATTATTTGAACTTGATAACAAAAGCTTCTATATTAGCAAAAAAAAATATGCACAAAATAAACTACGAAAAACTTATGATTAGTTCAAAAGATTACATAAAAGTAATAATTATAAAAGTTTATGCTATAGTAACTTCAGAGTATTATGAAAGTGTAATAATTACGAACATTTATAGCATAGTAAATTCAAAATATAGCAAAAAATATTATAAACAACAAATATTAAAAACTTGTGTAAATCAATAAAATATTATGATTAATTAATAATAATATTTACATAATTATGCTTTTTGCAAATTTTTTAAACATTTCACAGATTTTTGCAAGTTTTTGCAATTTATTATAAGAGTAAATCTATTTGTCACCGGTGGTGACAATCTCATGCCAACCGTGCCAATAAGAATCAAGATTAGGTATAATGTTATACCTGATCATATAACATGAAAACAAAGCAAAAAAATGCTGTTTTTCAAAAATATCGTGATAGCTAAAAATTTTGACTATGAAACCACCCTTTATTCTAGCAAAAAAAAATTTCTCGTGAAATTTTACTATATAATTACCTCTAATCCTAACCCTAACCTGAATCCTAAACCCTAACCCTAACGAAAATAAATTTATACGTGTTTATGTTTGTTTTGATTATACATTACACAGTGGTGTATTACCGCCAGTAACAAGCATATTTTTTCTTATTATAAAATTACATATTTTTTTATGCATTATATTTTAAATTTTTAATTAAAATTATCTATTTTTATTATATATTATATATTCTTTATAAAAAAAAATAAAAAAAAATAAAAAAAAATAAAAAAAAATAAAAAAAATAAAAAAAAATAAAAAAAAATAAAAAAAAATAAAAAAAAATAAAAAAAATAAAACCAAAAAAAATATCATAATATTTTAAACACTTTTGCACTTTGTTGCATTTAATTCCATAAAAAAATACTAGCCTAACACATTTATTTTTCTCACTCTGCAGTTAGCTATTATTTTCATTTTTTTGGTTTAACTATCATATTCACTTATATTCGCTACTTCTTGCAAAGTGCTAGAGAAATTAGAGTTGGTATTCTTGTAAAGTGCCAAATCAGGTTGTTTTCTCAAAGTAAATTAGAAATAAATAAAATTAAAAAAATAAGTAAAAAAAAAAAACAAACAAAAAACAAAAATGTAAGCAAACTAAATAAAAAAAATAAACAAAGCCCAAATCTCCATTTCTCTAAAGTAAGAGTTCATGTTCTTGCAATACTAAAAAAAAATAAAATCCAAATTTTCATTTCTCTAAAGTAGAGTTCATGACAGAAATTGCTGAAATCAAATTGTATATATTCTTGCAAAGTTCTAAAAAAGTCTAGGTTTGCTTGCAAAGTGTTGAAAAAGCCTAGGTTATTTTCTTGCAAAGTGCCGGAATAAAATAATTAATAACAAAAAATAAAAAAAAACCAAAAACAAAAAGACCAAAAAACATCAAATGAAAAAATAAATAAAGCACTAACTAAATCATTATTTCTCAAAGAAGTGTTTTTGGAAATATAGAAATTGTTTGATGAAATCAGTTATGTATTCTTGCAAAGTGTCGAAAGGCTGAATTGGCTTGTACAAAGTGTCAAATGCCGTTGGATTTCTTGCAAAGTGCCAAAAAGTTAATACAATCATTGAAATATTTTAAAAACATTAGTTAAACGCACTCTTGGTATGATTCACTACAAATCTACTGATCCAGCTTGGCTTCCTAGTCCTAAAATATTTCAAAAGTATTTGAAATATTTCAAAAATATTAGATCTAAAATATTTTAAAATATATTTCACTTATTTTGTGGTGTGCAAGGTCTTTCAAAATATTTTACAATTTTCTTATACACTATAAGAAAATCATAAACTTATATAAAAATTTTATATAAGTTTACGATTTTCTTATGTACTATAAGAAAATCATAAATTTATATAAAAATTTTACGTAAGTTTATGATTTTCTTATAGTGTGTAAAAAAATTGTAAACTTATATAAAACTTTTATATAAATTTACGATTTTTTTGCACACCGTAAGACTTGTGCAGTTTTACACTAAATTTTACATAAGTTTATGATTTTTTACGTACTATAAAAACTTGCGAAAGTTTACGTATATATATTTTTGCTGATGTAGTTACTTAGTAACCAATTACTATTTAATAGTTTTTGTATTTTACTTTAGGAAGCCCTAACTCAATCCTTTTTTTTAGCTCTTTTTCAATTGCCCTAAAAAGAATACTTATTCTTAAATACTCTAAAAGAAGTTTTATAATAACAGATTGTGTATTATTTAAAGATTTTCTATAGTTTACGGTAGTTATTTCGAAAAGTTGGTCCAAATGATTATTAAAAGAGTTATATAATATTGTGTTTTGTTAATATTTTTGATTAATGTTCTGAAACAGATTTAGATATTTATTTTTTGTATTTTTGGTATTTTTTACTTTTTTTGGTTTGTTTTGTCAGACTAATTCATAAAAATGAATTTGATTAGCCAATTAGACATATAATTTTAATAGATCCCATTTTTGGTATTTAATTTAATTGATAATCTACTAGTCATCTGAATAATGATCATAGCATAATATAATATGATTACTATAAAAATTACTATAGGCAAAACATGCTATGCTTATATTTAAAATTATTTTTTTCTAAGTTAATGATACTTATTGATTAATTAAAAGTTGTAGAGCTTATTAAAATGCATTTAACTATAGTTAAATTATATATAGTAATAAAATTATTTTAGGTTTTGGGATCCAAATTTTAAATTTTTTCTAAAATGTTTTTGACCTATTTTATTTAAAACCTGATACTTTTTTTAAATAAATAAAATTATAAAAAATATAATATATGCTCTTCCTTATAAAAAAAATTTAATTCATTTTGGAAACCTAAAATAGGCATTATTCAAAAATCAATTTTAGTAGTATATATAGATTAAATCATCTAATTGGTCTAGTAAATACCAAGATATCATTAAAAAATAATTGACCAACTATATAAATTTTCTATAAACTCTAGAGTTTCAAGGTTCAGTTTAGTTCAATAAAAGTACAAATTTAGGTTCAATAAACCTGAACCTAAACTTAAAAAAATTTTTGAACTAAAAACCCAAATTTGAACTTAAAATTTATAAACATAAACTAAACCTGAATTTAAAAAAAGTTTAGTTTAGATTCAGTTTAAAGTTTATAAATACGTTTAAGATTTATAATATATATACAAGTTTATTTAAAGACAAAGTTAAAATCAATTAGTAAAATTTAGAAAATTATCCCTTAGATTGTAACACAAGCAAATTTGTCTGTATATTTTAAAATTTTTAATAAAATTTTAAATATTAATTTTAGTTATATTTTTCTAAATAAAAATCTACTTTGGTTTTGTTTTAATAATTTTGTTATAAAATTTTTTTAAAATTATTAGAAAAACTTTAATATAATAAAAGTTTAAATTTTTATATTAGTATTTTTATTATTAAAATTTTTCTTTAGGTTTTCTTAAATTTTATATATTTCTGTCTATAAAAAAAATTTTTACTTCTAATACAAATCTTAATATTTAAAAAGTTGTAATAATGAAAGTTGCTATTCTTTATATAAATTATAATATTTTTTTAAAACTATAGTTCTAAAACTAAAACTAAATAAGAACGCAGAAAAATTGTAATAAAATTTTTTAAAAAAAATTTTTCATAAAATTATCTATTTTTACTTTGGGCGTTTATTTTTGGTGCGGGGTGCACCGTGTGCGAGGTCCGGAATTCCAGGTCGGAAACGTCGAGTGCATCGGGATCATGGTCGGCTTGATCGGAATCGGTCAATTTTAATTGGGCCATAAAATTTCGCCCATGTGATTATTGACCAATAAATGATCATAGTTTGGTGTAATGTAACATAACCAAGAAAATCTAATTAAAAACTAAATGATAATGATGCAACGTCTTTCGATTTAAATGATTAAATATAGTAGAACAAATTTGGTGATATTTATCAACAGCATGATCTAATATCGATGCTATTGTGCAATTTATGATCTTGCTTTACAAGTCATGGTTGGCTAACTGGTTTTTTATGATCACAAAATAACGCAAAGAAAATAACAATAAATATAAGTATGGCCATACAATTAGTTCGAACTGAACTTTAACCTTTATACTCTTAAATTGATTGCCAAAGATATAATCCATATACAGGCACAAGTTTTATATAATATACACTTATTCACAGGTACATAGGAATGTAATCGAATGGATAACTTAAGCGGTAAGCCATTTTAAAATACACAACACCAAATTCAATTTTAAAATTTTTTGCGCCAATAAGATAACATTTGTTCGCATAATTTGTATAACAAGAACTGTCGAACATGCACTATAATACAAATTAAATCACATAAAAATGGCATCCAATCAGATTCTCTATACACCCTTTCAGTTGGCACTTAACCATATACTTCGTTTCACTTCGTTTCTGGTATAAAAACGTCTCAAAACTTCTCTTTTGTCAAAACAATTCTATTTTTTAAAAGTTTGCATAAGAAACCACTATTTTGAGCTAATAAAAAGGTTTCCTTGAACGAATTTGCTATATAATAATCTAATCTAAACCCTAACTGCGCACCCACCCTAACTCTAACCTAACCTAACATAAACGAACTTGAAAGAATTTGGTCTGATTACACAGCAGCGATAATCCTAACCACTATCTGTAGACAGTATAACATACTAATCTATTATGTCAAAATTACAAACTTAATTGTATTAGCTGGAGTATTATTCGGTCAATTTTTATCAGGTGCTCCAGGAATTATGGAAATAGCCGACCATTCAACATATCGAATTGACCGTGGTTTAAAATGAAAAGAAAGCTTAGTAAGGGCGTTAATTAAACAAAAACAGAACCAACCCAAAAGTTACAGTACTTACTCGAAAAACCAACCTAACTCGTATTTAATCGTCCTTTTTATTAAGCCTAATATTGGCTTTACAAACGTCTTGCTCTTGAAGTAACTATCAACGCTATTATAACCCCCTTGTTACTAGCGTATTTTAATACTAGCTACACAACTAACCCTAACCCAAAACATAAAGAAAACACACATATCCTAACACATGCCCAACTATACTAACCAACTAACTTAAAAGCAGATACACCTCTAACCTAACATAAAAGTGGCTTCGTACAAGAAACACAATCAGTGAAACGATAGCTCCAAGAAACGATTGGGATTTTCAAATAACTGATGATAACGATAGGGATAATTTGATAGATAAATTATGGAGAAAGGGCAAAATATATAAGTTAAGAAATATTTTAGAGAAATGAGTAGAAACATACCCTAGCGAATGAGAAAACGAAAGAAAATGGAGAGTGATAAAAAAGTTAGGGCTAAATTTGATAAAAGATTTGAATAGCAGATGGACGCTATAAATTGAATAATAGAAACATGTATAGACGAGGGCAGCATAGTGGAACACGGGCTAGAAAAAATAGGGAATGACTTGTTTAATTTGTTAGATAAAGATTACATCAGGGATAAATATGAGAAATATTTTGATTTCGGAGAGGAAGTAAGAGAGTGGATGGAGGATAATCAATACTTCACCAAGAATTACAAAGAAAAGATAGACCCATGATAAGAACAAACGATTCCAAAATACAACGCTACCAATTAAACAAAAACTCCAACACCAGCAAAACGACGGCTCCAAAGGACGACAATACTAGCGAAAATACAGCTTTAAAATGCAGCAACAGCAAAACTAGAACTTCACAAAATGACGAACCAGCGAAACGACAGCTCCAAAATGCGACGACACCACGAAATGACGACTCCAAAGAGCGACGATACCAGAGAAACGGCAGCTCCAAAAAACGACGATACCAAGGAAAAAACAGTTCCAAAAAGCGACCACCAAAGAACGATGGTACTAGTGAAACATAGTAAAAAAAAGTAAACGGATTAGTAAAAAAGTAAGAAAAACCAAAAAAAATCTATACTTATCTTGTAGATTTGTGTAACTGGGATGTAAACAAATCGTTTATTGGTCATTACTTGTAATGACGTTATACCCCGCACTCGAACCCCGCACACGGTGCACCCCCGCATCAAAAATAATTATCCTTTTACTTATATATAACTTTAATTTTTTCTTATAATAAAACCTAATTTTGCAAAAAAATAATTTTTATTTCAAATATAATTATACAAAGTTTTATTTAATTATTAAATAATAATTAAAATTACTCATGGTGATAATTATGGTAAAATCACATGTAATATTAAATTAAATAAATAAAATTTTTGATTATTTTGATTTATAATCTATTTTTTCTTTTAGTGCTATGGAGTTGCTATTCATTTCTAGTAATATTTTTTACAGTTTTGTCGTTCTTAAAGTTATTATTCACAGTACTGTTATTCTTGAAGTTGTTGCTCATAGTTTTGTCATTCTTGAAGTAGTTGTTCATAGTATTGTCATTTTTAAAATAATCATCCATAGTATTATTATTCTTGAAATCTTCATTATAGAGTTTTGTTCACAGAACCATTGTTGCAGAGCCATCACTTTGTAATATTTTCATCTTTTTCATTTTTTGTTAGATTATGGCTTTGAGTTTCTCTTGTTAGATAAACTTAATTGATTTGAAAAAAGTCTTTGAGTGTATATATATACGGGGAGTGACAAAAATCAGGTAATTTTTTAGGGGGGGAGGGGGTAAAAAAAGTTGAAATTATATATAAGAACCTGACTATATATATATTAAGAAAAAGGAAGAAGGTGGGCTTCTAATAAAAAATAATCAGATGATTAATGACACTGTCCTAAAGTTTTTTTTTTTGTTACTATTTTAAATGGTTTGTTTGTATATTCACTAATACTTTTTTTTATATATTTTTAGGCTATATTTTTAGGTGTTTTGAAAATTGAATTTGTTGTAACTATAGGTAATTGGTACAAAGAAAAGTTGTTTTTTTGTTGTTTTTATTATAAAGTCTGTATATATATAAATAACTCTTTATTTTAGATAATTTTAGGTTATAGCTTCAGGTTTCTTTTTTTAGATGGTTTTGGTTTGAGTATACAGATTTGAAATAATTCATTAGAGTCATAGTATTGTTAAAAATAGATAACTATTATGTATTTCTCTTGCTAGATAATTGGATTTTGAGTTTTCAACCTCTTAAAACCATTTATTAGTATATTTAGTATAAAGAAAAGCATTCTATTGTTTTGTTGTTCTGTATTATATTTGTATATATGCTGACTAACTCTTTTTTTCTGCAATAAGATTATTCAGTGTAAGTGGCCATCATGTATTGTTCTTTTGGTGCTTTTTCTAAAGTCTTTGTTTGTTGTATAGTGCACTATGCTATTAAGATATTTGAAATTTAGTCAGGATTAGAGTTAGAGTTTGAATATCGGTAATAGTACTAGGTATCTAGAAAAATAAAGTAATACAAAGACAATAGCTATAGCAAATGACTATAGAGTTTGCTTTGCTTATTCTGCAATACATTTTGTAATATTTTGTAATAAATTTATTTTATAGAAATTTTTAATATAGTTATATTATATAAAAATAATATAAAGAATATGCATGTAATTAATTATATAACAAATACTATAGGCTGTAGAGTTCCGCAATTTGATTTGATCTTCAAATATTTGAATCAAATATTTGATCAAATTCAAATTCAAATTTGACTATATTTGATTTAATCAAAT
Organism: Gigaspora rosea; assembly: GCA_003550325.1. Taxonomy (NCBI): domain Eukaryota; kingdom Fungi; phylum Glomeromycota; class Glomeromycetes; order Diversisporales; family Gigasporaceae; genus Gigaspora; species Gigaspora rosea. The sequence goes on from QKWP01000846.1 coordinate 145,761, forward strand.
TCAAATATGGCCAAATTTGATTGGATTTGACAAATATTTGATTTAATTTGAAAATTACTATTAAAAATTCAAATTCAATTCAAATTCAAATTCAAATATTTGAATCAAATCAAATTCAAATTAGGGTCAATTTGATTTGATCAAATTCAAATTGACCCAATATTTGATTTGATTTGAATTTGAGGAACACTAATAGGCTGTAACAAATATTACGTAAGATCTATTTACTATAAGAATACACCTCTTTCTCTATGCTGATTGGTAGATTTTAAAAAAATTTAATTATCAAAATTTTACTAATAAATTATAATTTTTGGCTCTAAATAAGCTAATTTAAAATATAATTATATATTAAAATAATATATTTTTGGTGCTAAACAAGTTTACTTAAAGCTAAAAGTTATAATTCATTAGTACAATTTTGTATAATGCTAAATTTTTTATATTTTTATTAATAAAAATATAAAAAATTTTGCATTATGTACAATTTTACTAATAAATTATAAATTTTGGCTCTAAATAAACTTGTTTAGCACCAAAAAATATATTATTTTATTGTATGTTTTTTTAATTTTTTTTACTATTTTAAATAAAAAAGAGCAAAATTGCATTTTTGATAAAAATTTACTAATTTTACTTATTTTTATTCCTAAAATTAAAAAATTCTAATAAAAAAAACTATACTAAAATAATGTATATTTAGTGCTAAATAATTTTACTAAAGCTTAAAGTTATAATTCATTAGTAAAATTTTGCATAATGCTGAATTTTCTATATTTTTATTGGGTGTTATTTTATAGAGACATGTCGCCATGGCGACTCTGTGATCGACCAATCAAAATCGATCACATGATCACATGATGACTGATACAAATCAGTCATCATATGAATCACGCGATCAATTTTGATTGGTTATCAGAATTTATTATTTTTTTAAAAAAAAAAATATTAGAAATTTATTATTAAAAAAAAAATTGAAATTTATTACAGTATTTAAAAAATACAATTTACAACATAAACCTGATTCCAACTATGGTGCTATGACCCAACTATACATGAGGACGAAATTATTTCAGGTTCTAAAACCCAAAATTAAAATTTGAAGACGATATTGTTTTTGGCCTATTTTACTTGAAAGATGAAATTATTTGATACTTTTTTTTGAATAGACGAAATTATAAGGAACATATCTATATAAATTTTATTTGCTCTTCCTTATAAAAAATTTTAATTTTCTCTAATGAAGACGAAATAGGCCTTTTTCAAAAATCAATTTTGGTGGCATCACTAGACCCAACTATCGTGCTATTCCTAGCTACCATACTAACTAATATGCTATTGCTAAGGCCCAAACTAACAATTATACTGTGATATTCTAAAAAAAAATATTAGTACTGTATAAAAAAAAATATCATATACTAACTTTCGTACTACACCTGTTTAGCTACGTTCCGTTCCAATTGTACTTACGTTCTAAAAAAAAGAACTTTAGTACCATATATATAAAAAAAATCCTAACGTGCTATGTCCATTCTAGCTACGTTCCAATCGTACTATGTTTGTTCTAAAGAAAAAAACATAAGAACATTAGTACTTATATTAAAACAAAAAACATCCAACTACCATTTATAATACGTCTGTTTAACTGTACTATATTCATTCTAAAGAAAAGACTGTAAGAACATTAGTACTTATATCAAAAAAAAAATAACTAACTACTGTTTGTGATACATCTGTTTTTGCTAATTATACTATGTTTGTTCTAAAAAAAAACATAAGAATGTTAGTACTTATATTAAAAAAAAATATCTAACTACTGTTCGTGATACATATACATTCATTTTTGTTAACCGTACTATGTTTGTTCTAAAGAAAAAAAGTATGAACGTTAGTATTTATATTTATAAAAAAAAACATCTAACTACCATCTGTAATATGTCTGTTCTTGTTAACCATACTATATTTGTTCTAAAGAAAAAGGCATAAGAACGTTAGTACTGTTATATTTATATAAAAAAAAAAAAAACTAACATGCTATATCCATTCTAGCTACATTCCAATCATACTACGTTTGTTCTAAAAAAAAGAACATAACAAGTAAGAAGGTTAGTACTTATATTTATATACAAAAAAATCCAACAACTGTATGTAATAAGTCTGTTCTTGTTAACCATATTATGTTCGTTCTAAAGAACATAAAAATGGTAGTACTTATATTAAAAAAAACTAAATATTGTGCTACACCTGTTCTATTCCAAAAATCATAAAGAAAAGAATATAAGAAAGTTAGTACCATTATATTTATATATAAAAAAAAACATCCAACTACCGTCTGCCGTTCTGGTTAACCATATTATGTTCGTAAGAATGTAAGAATGTTAGTACTTTTATTAATAAAAAAAAAACTAACTACTGTGCTATATCTGTTCTTGTTAATTGTACTACGTTCATTTTTCATTCTCGTATCATTTTCGGTTTAAAAAAAAAAATAGCCTGCCAAGAAAAGCTACAGAAACAGCCAATATCTTTATACAAACGTCAAGACTCTAGCGACAACTCTAGTAACGGCTTTAGCACTAACAGCTCTAGTGACGGTTTTAAAAAATAAAAGAAACAAAATCAAGAATAACAGATAAATAAAAAAAATTTTTTATTTATATGATTGTCAATCTTTAATGTAATTGGCCAATCATATAAGGGTTGCCATGGTAACATGTTGCCATTGACATTTTGCTATTTTTATTAATAAAAATATAAAAAATTCTGTATTATTCAAAATTTTACTAATCAATTTACTATAAGAGTACTCCCTTTTTCTAGTAAAGTACATTAGATATTTTGTGAATATTTTTGACATTTTTTTAAATTAAAGTTACTTAAAATTTTATTAATATTAGCAAAATAAATATATAAAATCTTTCGAAAGAAATTGCATACTAAAATCTTTCGAAAGAATTGCGATCAATATAAAATTTTTCAAAAGAATTGCAATTTTTCAAAAGATTTTAGTATGTATTTCTTTTAAAATATTTTAAAATATATTGCAAAATATTGCAAAATATATTGCAAAATATTGTGAAATAGGCCAAATAAAACAATGCAAATCTTTATCTAATTATCTTATTTCAGGAGTCGCAGAAAATAATATTTCGTATATTATTATATAAATCTGCAGTTTTTTACAATGTTTCACAATATTTTGTATATTTTCAAAATTTTTTAAAATTTTAGCATTTAATATCAAATTTTATATTTTTAATTTATTATTATTATACATTATATATATTATATTTTTAAATATTTTTAATCAATATTATTTTATGGACAAATCTAGATATCGCACCTCATGTAACACTTATATTTTGCACCCAGGGTGTGATATATTTATATATCGCAGATAATCATTAGAGTGTCCAGAATTATGATCCAGAATAATATGGGGTGTCTACTGGGTGTCTCATTTTGAGATAATTGAGTTTAATCATTTGTTTTGATTTTCAGACTAATCTATGATTAATCAAATTTTACGATTTTGATAGGTTAAAAGTAACAGGTGACTATCGAGTAATCTTATGATATGCTTGGCCTTAAACAGTTTTATGTAATTTTTCTTCTACATTATCTCTATTTTTCATTATGCAAATTGACTTTCATTTATAATTGAAAAATAGCAATTATGCCAAAATTTATATGAATCTAACAAAAACACATTTTTCGAAAAAATGTAAAAATGGGCCCTTTTAATACGAGACACCCCATATTCGCATAATTCACTTTATAGCACATATAAAATATACAATTTTGTATAATTTAATAAAATTCGCATAATCTCACATAATTTATCCATTCTCTCATATAAAGAAATTTCTATTGGCCAATTAACATTACACAGATTAAGTTATACATAATGCGATATCAAGTCAGTCTATATTAACTCTAATTCGGATTATATAAATAATGCTGCCTAGTATTCACACTTTAAAATTAATAGATCTGAATATAACAATTATTTGTACAATATAAGTTATATAGCGTACGTGCATACATACTTGCAATTTTTGATATGGGCAAAATTAAAACACAAAAAGTTTCTAGTAAAATTTTGTGCTTTTAAATTAGGAATAAAATCTTGCAATTAGGTTAAAGTTTGAAAAATTATTTGTATAATAACACGTAAACAGTTTCATAGACTAAATTTTTGGTTATAAATGTTTGTCTTGTATTACAGCAAATTTTGATATTTGGGTAGCAAAATTTTTTAACCTTAATCCTGGGTCTGCATAATTTGCATAATTTGTAATTTACCGGATGCATACTGTATTTGTCCGAAAATATGATACCCTTTTTAGCCAAAAAGTTACACAAAAAATCATAATGGTAGCTTATTTTCAGATTGTTAAATTTTTCGAAAAATTGAAAAACATACTAATAAAAAGTTGACCATGAAATTTTTATTGTAGGTGTATTTCGTTATGCTGAACAACTTTACTTATTCGACCTTTTGAAGTTTACATAGTAAAAAAAAAGTTTTATATGTAGCGACTGTTAATGATTTTTTTAAAATTTTTCTGAAAATCTGAGGTAGCTTCTTTTGGAGGTAGCTTATTTTCGGAAACCTATGGTAATTTGGCATTTACTGAATCATAATCCTGGTCACTCTAGTAATTATTACTGGTATCATGTAATCAAATTTAACCAATAAAATTTTTTAATTTATTAAACTTTTTATGATGATTTTAAATCAATGCAAATACCCATAACAATGTGCTGAAAACACAACGGAAAATACACCTAAAATGATGACATGACCCTAGCAACCAAAAAAAGAATACTCTAATAGCAAAGAAAAAGCACTAAAAAGGACGATTTCAGTGACGAAAAAAATACTGAAATAGGTGATTTCAACGATGAAACTCACAAAAAAAGCCCTCTGAAAGTTCTAAAACAAACTACAACCGTTAGTACACAGTAAACAAACACAAAAGAAATATAAAAGCACTGAAATGGACGACTCCTACAACAAAGAAAAAGCACTAGAAAGGACGACTCCAGTGACAAAAACACCAAGAAACAACTCCAATGACGAGAAGCCATGAAAAAATGCACTTAAAAAACCTGAAAAATAAGTTAGTACTTACAAAGCAAACAAAAAACACGCCTAACCCTAACAAGATATGCCAAGACTCTCTAACCTTAACACAATGCCATTTAGTCTATACAAAACTTACTGAATCGCCAAAGACAAATGAAATCTATATTAAAAGAAGAAAGGCTATTAATAGAATGAAAAAGTTTATAGGTAAAAGAAAAAAACTGTATACTTACCTAAGACAAAATTCGAAGCCCCATTGTGAACCGAAGAACTATAGGTGAAATAAACACCGAAATCGTCGACTCCAATGACACAAGAAAAGTACCAGCCACTGGTAAAAAAAACATTGACACCAACGATACAAGAAAAACTCCAACTACCAGGAAAAGAAACGCTGACACCAACGACACAAGAAAAAACACCAGCTATCAGCGAAAGAAGCACCAAAATAGACAACAGCAACGACTCAAGAAAAACACCAACTACCGGTGAAAGAAACAGTACTGAAATGAGAGGTCGGCTAAAGCGGAGTGAAATTTGGTTAGGGTTAGGGTTACCTTTTTGATGCAATTATTATTAGAAGGTTATATAGATATCAATAATGTAATTTATGCAGTGTGTAGATCATATATTGAATTAACTCCGCTTTAGTCGACCTCTGAAATGGACAATACCAATGATACAAGAAACCACCAACTACTGGCGAAAGAAAATCTATTATCTGAAAAAAAAACAAATAAGCGTTAGTATAATTATAAGCAAAAAAATAAAAAAAACGATCAAATAAACAGATCACTGATATGCATTCTGATTGGCCAGTGATATCTAAGCAGATCGTGGGATGCAATATACATTTATTCTTATTTTATTATATATTATATTTTAATTAGGAAATTGCTATTCGTACTATGGATTTTTGCTATTCGCACCATGGTTATACAAGAATTTCTATTTTTAGAATTCAAAATAATATATGCACTTATGTTACACAAAGGCTCAGTGCATTGTTTTTGCAAAAATAATTTTTGGTTACACGCTACTAATGGCGTATAACATTACACAAGTCTAATTTTGGTAACCTAACCTAGGTCGGCCAGCATTAAGCTTAATGCTGGTGGGCACTATCATGATAATGCCCTCGGCGGGGTTAGACATAATTCCGGCCCACCCTAACCCTAAATCTAGCCAATCACTATACATATACTATCAAACAATTAGTTTTTAGGGTTCCTAGATTTAGGGGTAGGGTGGGCCGGAATTATGTCTAACCCCGCCGAGAGCATTATTATGATAGTGCCAACTAGCATTAAGCTTAATGCTGGCCGACTCAGGTTAGGTTACCAAAATTAGACTTGTATAATGTTACACAACATTGGTAGTGTGTAACCAAAAATTATTTTTGCAAAAATAATATATCGGGCCTTTGTATAACACAAGTGCATAAATTCTAAAAATAGAAAATCTTGTGTAACTATAGTGCGAATAGCAAAAATCCATGGTGCGAATAGCAATTTCCTTTAATTATTATACATTCTTTATAGTATTATTTTTAGGCAAAATGTCAATAGCAACTCTTATATAATCGGCCAATCACATTAAAGATTAATGATTATATAAATAAAAATTTATTCTTGGTTTTTATTTTTTTATTTTTTAGAACTGTCACTAGAGGTTGCTGGGGCTGTCACTTAGTAGAAAAAAAAGTTTTATATGTAGCAACTGCCAACGAATTTTTTAAGATTTTTAAAAAAAATTAGGGGTAGCTTATTTTAGGTAGTAGCTTATTTTCAGACATATACGGTAGCCATTTCTGTGGATTTTTTTGGCAGATTATTTTTTTTTAACCCGAACGCGACTAGCTTTTTTTTTTTTTAATATAATAGTACTAATGTTCTTAAGTTCTTTTTTTAAAACGAATGCAGTACAATTAACAAGAAACAAAAATGGATGCAGCATAGTAGTTAGTTTTTTTTTATATAAATATAAGTACTAACTAACGTTCTTATGTTTTTTCTTTAGAACGAACATAGTACAGTTAACAAGAACAGAGGTATCAAGGATGGTAGTTAGATAGTTTTTTTTTTATATAAATATAACGGTACTAACTTATGTTCTTTTTTCTTTAGAACGAACATAGTACGATATTGGAATAGAACAGATATATCATGGTAGTTAGGTTTTTTTTCTTTTTTTTTTTAATATAAGGTAGAAAGGGGTAATTTGACAAAGTTAAAATAACTAATATAAAAACTTATTTATTTTAATATTAATAAATGTTTTATTTTTGTAATTAACTTTATACATGATTTAGAATTATTTTATATAAAATTAGTAATATAACATCTTTTTTTAAAGTGAAATTAAATGGAATTATACATCGTATCAAAAAGTTTAAATTTAGAGAGGTAGGGGTAATTTGACGAATCGATAATATCTCATGTGATCCAGCAATCAGAATCAGATGATTTTTATACTATTCGATTCGTCTCGATGATACGAATCGAAAGATATAAAAATCATCTGATTTTGGTCACCGAGTCACGATATATCATCGATTATATGCTACACAAAAAAGGTTCTTGAGGGGGATTTTGACAAAGTGTAAACCTGGCAAATAATCGATGATATCTTGTGATCTAGTGATCAGAATCGGGTTATTCTTGTACCATTTGATTCGTCTCATCGAGACGAATTGAATGGCATAAAAATTATCTGATCTCAATCATTTGATCACTCGATATCCAAATTCGTCAAATTACTCTTATTCGTCAAATTACCCTTTTTACCTTAAGTACTAACGTTCGTATATTCTTTTCTTTAGAACGAACGGAATACAGTTAACAAGAATAGACGTATCACAGATAGTAGTTAGATTTTTTTATATATACATATAATGGTACTAACGTTCTTTTCTTTAGAATGAACGTAGTATAGTTAACAATAACAGACATATCATAGACAGTAGTTAGATGTTTTTTTTATACAGTTACCTATCTCTATACTTGTTGGCAAAACTAAAAATTTTCAAAATCCCACCCAAACCCAAATTCCAATTGAATAAACCCAAATCCCAAACTGGAAAAATCCTAATCCCAATTCCCAAATCCCAAACCTATCCCAAATCCCAAACCTGTCCCAAATCCCAATCCCAAATCCCAATCCCAAATCCCAAATTCCAATCCCAATCCCAAATCCCAAATCCCAATCCCAAATCCCAATCCCAAATTCCAAATCCCAAATTTAAAATTTAAATTTTAAAATTCTAATTTAAATTCTAATTACAAACTATATTATTAAATATATATTTATTTTATATAAACAAAATTTGGAATTATTAAATACATATTTATTTTAAGTGGCATCTATAGCCTATGAGGACCCTGGACATGTAGTACAGAGGTCATACGTTACGCATTTTAGCAAAAACCCCTGAAATTTGAAAAGCAAAAATCAGTTTTTGGCAATTATCTTGGCATCTAGTGGTTCAATTTGAATGAACTTTTTTTTAAAATGAAGTTCTCAGTGAGGCGTATCTAACAAAAAAAAGTTCATTCAATTCTGATCACTGGATCAAAAGTTATTTAAATAAATAGATTTTGTCATTTTCAGCAAATTAGGTTAAAATTGGCCAAAATCCAGTTATGACCTATATAAGAGATGTCTGGGGTCCTAGCTAGGGCTGCAGACATTTAGAAAGTCCAAGGTAGTACGTTACTCTTTACGTCATATAAAATTTATATATAATTATATTAAACGTCACGTCACATATGTCACGTCAAACGTCTTAGTATATGTTCATTGATATTCTAATGTCTGCAGCTCTAGTCCTAGCCTATGTCACTCAAAATAAATATATATTTAATATTAAAAATTTTGTTTATATAAAATATATAGGAAATTGCTATTCGCACTATGGATTTTTGCTATTCGCACTATGGTTACACAAGATTTTCTATTTTAGAATTTATGCACTTGTATTTCACAAAGGCCCGGTGTATTGTTTTTGCAAAAATAATTTTTGGTTATATGCCATTAATGTCGTGTAATGTTATACAAGTCTAATTTTGGTAACCTAACCTGGTTCGGCCAGCATTAAGTTTAATGCTGGTGGCACTATCATGATAATGCACCTGACGGGGTTAGACATAATTCCGGCCCACTCTAAACCTAAATCTAGCCAATTACTGTACATATACTAGATGCATATGTTCTAGATTTAGGGTTAGGATGGGCCGGGATTATGTCTAACCCACCGGTGGCATTATCATAATAGTGCCCACCAGCATTAAGCTTAATACTAGCCAACCCAGTATTAGATTACCAAAATTAGACTCGTGTAATATTACACACCATTAGTGGCGTGTAACCAAAAATTATTTTTGCAAAAACAATGTACTAGACCTTTGTGTAACATAAGTGCATATATTATTTTAAATTCTAAAAATAGAAAATCTTGTGTAACCATGGTGCGAATAGCAAAAATCCATGGTGCGAATAGCAACTCCCTAAATATAATTTGTAATTAGAATTTAAATTAGAATTTTAATTTTAAATTTTAAATTTGGAATTTGAAATTGGTATTTGGGATTGGGATTTGGGATTGGGATTTGGGATTTGGGATTGGGATTTGGGATTTGGGATTGGGATTTGGGATTGGGATTTGGGACAGGTTTGGGATTTGGGATAGGTTTGGGATTTGGGATAGGTTTGGGATTTGGGATTTGGGATTGGGATTTGTCCAGTTTTGCTACATAGGATTTTTAAATATAGGTGGACAAACCTATTTGTCTGGGTTTGTCCATAGCCCAATCCCAAATCCCATAGGTTTTGCCAACATGTATACCTATCTCTAATCCGAACCTCTCTAAACTGAACACTATCAAACTCTTTCTAAACCGAACAAAATCTTCTAGAACATTTGTAAATTTTATTATAAAGTTCAAATAAGCCATATATAACTTTTTGAAAACTGAACTTTTTCAAATTTTTATATAGTAAAAAAAAGCAGTCCTGGCAATTTGAATCAGAAAGAGTTAACTGTATATATAAATATAATAGTACTAATGTTCTTACGTTCTTTTCTTTAGAATGAACATAGTACAATTGTTGGAATTGTATGGACGTATTATGGTAGTTAGTTTGTTTTTTGTTTTTTTTTAATATAAGTACTAACGTTCTTATGTTCTTTTCTTTAGAATAAACGTAGTATAGTTAACAAAAACAGATAGGAGTTAGATATTTTTTTTTTATATAGGGGCAGTGATAGATATTATGTAATATTCTAGGCGGGAGGATGTCAAAAAAAGTTTTATATAAGACTAATTATACAATTTATTGGCAAATTGTTCTTATGTAGGGGAGGAGGTAGCTTTATAATAAATGATATTACGTAATATATGTCATGGCTCTAATAGTACTAACATTCTTTTCTTTAGAACAAAAGTAGTATGATTAACAAAAAACAAGAACAGACATAGCATGGTGGTTAGTTTTTTGGTTTTTTTTTTTATAAATATAAGTACAGTCAACTCTGGATATAACGAACCTCGTTATAATGAACTCTGGATATAATGAACTCAAAATTTTAAATTTTCTTAATAGTTCGGTATAAAAAAGTTATGGTTTCTTAAGAAAACATATAATTTTTTATAGTAAACTTTTTTTTTTGGCCAAACTCGAGGGTTCGGTATAGAAAGAGTTGACTGTACTAATGTTTTTATGTTTTTTCTTTAAAATGAACATAGTACAGTTAACAAGAACAAATGTATTATGAATAGTATGTTTTTTTTTAATATAATAGTACTACCATTTTTTTTTTTAGAACGAATATACAGTGGCCTACCAAGGTATTGTGGACACTTTTTAAAAATTTGTATAAAGCTAAATATAAAAGGTAAAAAGCTAAAAATAAAATTACAAACTTATTAAATCTATATCTTTTAAATAAAAAAAAAATTATAAAATTCTATGCAAAACTTTTTAAGATAATTAAATTTAAAAAAATTTTTAAATTTTTAATCGCGTCGATTTCCAGTTTTTAATATAGGTTTAGTATAAATTGAATACTAATTTTTAGTATATATAAAAATTATTTTTTTTATTAAGTAAACTAAATCTAATTATTAAATAAAATTTGTTCAGTATAACAAATTATACATATTGTAAAAATTTCAGAATTTTTTGAAATTTTTTAATTAAATTGCTATATATAGTAATAAAATTACCATATTTAGCAATTTTTCAATTTTTATTTAATAATTTAGCTTTTATATTTAATAAAAATGTTTTGCTTAATATTTTTTAAAAATCTCTAAAAATTTAGTAATATGTAATTTGTTATACTGAACAAATTTTACTTAATTATTAAGTTTAATTTACTTAATAAAAAAATTTTTTTATTATATAGTAAATATAATAACTAGTTTTTTAAAAATTACTAATTTCGTCTTTGTATAACATTACACAATATTATTAATCATATCTATTTCAAAAAGTACAACATAGAATTTTTTAATCTTTTTTTTATTTAAAAGATATAGATTTAATAAATTTATAGTTTTATTTTTAGCTTCTTAACTTTTTTATTTAGCTTTATACAAATTTTTAAAAAGTGTCCACATTACTATGGTAGGCCACTGTAGTACAATTAACAAGAAACAAGAACAGACATAGCATGGTGATTAGATTTTTTTTTTTTATAAATATAAGTACTAATGTTCTTAGTTCTTTTTTTTAGAACAAACATAGTATAGTTAACAAGAACGGACGTATCACAAACAGTAGTTAGATGGGTTTTTTTTATATATATAAATATAATGGTACTAATGTTTTTATATTCTTTTTAGAACAAACATAGTACAGTTGTTGGAATAGAACTGACATAAGTTATTTTTTTAATATAAATACTAACGTTTTTACGTTCTTTTCTTTAGAACAAACGTAGTATGATTGAAATGTAGCTAAAACAGATATAGCACGATAGTTTTTTTTATGGTACTAACGTTCTTTTTTTAAAATATAGTACGATTGGAACTGAACATAGCTAGAACGGGCGATATGATTTTTTTTTTACAGTACTAACATTTCTTCTTTTTTTTTAAAAAATAACATAGTATAAATGTTAGTATGTGCCATAGCAGTAGCATAATAGTTAATATGGTAGATAGTTGAGTTGTAGACTAGTTGTAGCATGATAGTTGGGTCATAACATAATAGTTGGAATCGGGTTTATGTTGTAAATTGTATTTTTTAAAATAATAAATTTCAAAATTTTTTTTTTTAAAATAATAAATTTCGAATATTATTTTTTTTAAAATAATAAATTTCGAATATTTTTTTTTTTTAAATTTCGAATATATATAATGCCCCAATCAAAATCGATTGTGTATTTATACGACAACTGATTTGTATCAGTCGTCATGTGAATCACATGATCGATTTTGATTGGTCGATTATGGGGTCACCATAGTGACATGTCTCTATAAAATAACACACTTATTTTTATATTATTGCATATTATTTAACTATTTTTGCATTTTATTGTATTCAATTCTATTACTATTTGTAGAAGAAAAATAAAAATTAGCCTTATACACTTATTTTTATATATTCTGTAGTTAGCTATTATCTTCACTTTTTGTTTTAACTATCATCTTTGTTTTAGTTATTTTTTTGTTTTGACTATCACATTCATTTTGCTTTTTTTTCTAAATACTTTTTAAAAATAGTAGAGAAGTGAAAAAATAAAAAAAATTTTTTAGAAGTTAATATTAGTGTTTTTGCAAATTGATGAAGAAATTTAGTATGTTCTTGCAAAGTGCCAGAAAAGTTAGAGTTGGTGTTCTTATAAAGTGCTAGAAAAGTCAGGTTGTTTTTTGCAAAGTGCCAAAGAAGTTAGAAATAAATAAAATAAAAAAATAAATAAAAAAAAACTAAAAAATAACATATACAGTCAAACCTCCATAAATGCAACTCATAGGGACAAGCCTACAACATGCATTTAGGGAGGTTTGCATTTAAAAAGAGCCAATTAAATTGCAGCTTTAAAAATTAGATTATCAAGTTTGTGTAACTTTTACCAAAAACTGTATAATCTATCTTAAATACTAAAATTTGATTGGCTATGTGCATTTAGAGAGGTTAGTGTAATATAAAATGTTATTCAAAAGAATGTGCATTTACAAAATATAGAACATGCATTTAGCACTAATAACATCTTACGTAAAAGAAAAACCGTGCATTTAAAGAGGTATTACATTTATGGAGATTGCATTTATGGAGGTCCGTCTGTATAAGCAAACTTAATAAAAAAAAATAAATGAAGCCCCAAATCTTTATTTTTTTAAAAGTTCTTGCAAATTCAGAAATTGCTAAAATCAAGTTGTACTTTTGTTAAATGCTAAGTTAATGTTTTTGCAAAGTGCCGAAAAAGTCTGTATTTGCTTGCAAAGTGCTAAAAAAGTCTGAGTTGGTTTTTTTGCAAAATGCCAGAAAGTAGGAGTTGTGTTTTGCAAAGTGCCAGAATAAAATAAATTAATAAAAAAAATTTTAAAAATAAAACAAAAAAACAAAAACAAAAAACATAAAACAAAAAAATAAATAAAGTGAAACCTTGCAAAACCTTGCAAAAACTTGTAAAAACTTGTACTTAACTAAATCATTTTTTTAAAGAAATGTTTTTGGAAATTTAGAAATTGCTAGAGAAATCAATTGTGTGTTCTTGCAAAGTAATCGAAGTCTGAGTTGACATGCAAAGTCAAATTGGTAGTTTTGCAAATTGCTGAAAAGTTGTTAGTTTTCTTGCAAAGAGCTGAAATTCTTGTAAAATATGAAAAAATTTAAAAATAAATAAATAAAAAAAAAAAAAAAAA